>ML339246.1:0-302299 GCA_005239505.1 Nicotiana paniculata | reverse complement strand
CTATTAGGTACACATGTTCAATGGATCGTGTGTCATCCTTACCTACCTTACCAACCCCAATAACACCTTTCTTTCCGTTTCCAAAGGAAACATTTCCTTCTTTGAGACTTTCAAGTGAAAGGAACTGTTCCATGTTCCCAGTCATATGCTTTGAGAAGCCACTATCCAAATACCAAATTTGGTTGCCTCCTCTCACTTGAACCTACAAAAGAATCAGCGGTTAGTTTTAAGAACCCAAACTAGTTTGGGTCCTTTTTTATGAGAGAATGGATGAATCAAATTTTTCCTGGCCCAATTTGGTAGCCAGTTTTTCCCTTTTACAAACCTCTCATTTTTTCGGCTGGCCTACTCTTTTGCAATACTCTCATATTTTGTCACGCCCCAAAATCGAGGGACGCGACCGACACTCAACCGGGTGATCCAAGTCAAGCGAACCTGATTTGCCTTTCCTACCCAACGTGTGTCCCCATGTTTATGGCATACATTATTTATGTGAAACAGTGAGATAAGCTTAAAAGTGTGTGATTACCACAATAAGTCCAATTTTCTTCATGTTACATTATTATACTAGATTTCCCAAAACATACATAATAGATACAACACTTCCCAATACGGACCACGATTATGAACAAATACAACCACTTCCCAAAATATACATATACACCCACGTAGTGTCTACGGAGCCTCTAGAGTGCTAGGAGTTTATATAATACTTGCTGGCAACAAGTCCCCGGCTATACCTTACAATACATAATATACTCAAAAGGAGATGGCAGGAACTACACATGGCCCCGAGAGGAAGTGGGGCTCACCAGTACAACTCAAGGGGATGAGGAGAAAGCACCACTAACGGCGAGCTGAGCTACCTGCTATGGACCCACCTACATCTGTATAAAAGATGTAGCTCCCCCGGCAAAAGGGATGTTAGTACTGTGGAATAATACTAGTATGTATAAACAAACTTTATCCCAAGTACAATCAAATAATACACAATTAAGAGATAGTAATAGAACCAATTAATCAATGCACGTGGAAAGAAACAACCAAAATCAAACAAGTTTCACAATCTCTCTTTTTTCCCTTTTCAACATCATCTATTTCAAGAGTTCATAGATTTTCATTTCAGTAGTGATAATGATCACATTCCATCCTTATTACCTCGACCACCCTTATTACCTCACGCCTCATCAAGCTTATTGCTTTGTGTTGCGGCGCGCAACCCGATCCCACCTGACAAGCATACTTCATAACAACAACCACAAACAATTACATCACAAGAATTATCCTTTCAAGGAATACAAGTTCATATCAACAATTTATTTATTTGGGACCAAGGCACCATAACTCTCATCAAGTAGTAATTCATGTACACGGTGTTGCCATAATCGTTCTTCATTTACATCATTTCACAATACCCCTTTTCATTACTTTCCACGCACAACTTTTAGCCATTATATACATTCCCACACTTGGGCACATCAACAATATTTCATTCATTACACATCCTTTCATATCGATATCCTTTAGCATTTACGAGTTTTCCACAGATGAAATAGGCACATCAAAAACACTTTTCACAACCTCATATAGCACGGTAGCATGACCGTCAACCAGGACAATCAGAGAATAACATCTTACGTCTCAATAAATTTGAACAATCAATTCACATATTTCCAAACAAGGTACACATGCTGTATACTCGGACCCAATAAGAGGATTCTACAAGGGTTAAAGTTAGCCATACATACCTCAAACCGGGATTTTTTCCCCTTAATTTCTATCTCAAGTCACCGGACCTTCTAGCACCTTCAATCTAATTCACAATGCGGTACATTTAAACTTAGAATTAGGAATCATGAATATGTCTTGAACTCATTTGAGCTTTCTATCAAACACTAGGTGTTCCTTTAGATTAAATAACCCCTTTTTAGTGAAAGGTTACTCCAACCTATTTTCCTTTACTAGATTATGATAAATTGGGTACATGCATGCAAGATTATCCATCTTTATGAACTATCCTATCCATGTTTCATTTTAACAAAAATCTGGAAATTTAGGTTTAATGGGGTAGAAGCTTACCTCTTAGAGTGAAGAAATTTGTGTTCTACTTGATTAGTTCCAAGCTTGAGTGATGAAGGAAGACCAATTTGATGAAGTTAGGACTTTATCTCTTTATAATCCTCTCTTTCCTCTCTCTAATATCTCAGAAGAATGGCTAAAAATTAAAGGGAGGGGTGTTAATAATGAACTGGGATCGGGTTTTAAAATTAGAAAACCAGGGCCCGACACAAGAATGTGGTCAGGAATGCGATCGCATTCCTGACATGCGGTCCGCAGAATCGACCTCATAATGGCCCTCAAGATGGGAAAAATTTGAAACACACTGCCCAGGTATGCGACCATTGCGCGGTCCACATACACATTATGCGATCACATAACTTCCCTCCCAAAATCAAAGGAAACAATGCGACAGCTTATGCGGTCCACATAACTGGAATGCGATCACATATTGGACCGCATAGTTGACCTCAAATAGGGTAGTGATCTGCCCAGGTATGCAACCATTATGCGGTCCGCATACACGCTGTGTGATCGCATAGTGCATCGCATAACACCTACTTTATGGAAAATCTTATTCTTTAAGTCTCGGGATACTTTTTACTCAATTTAGGTCCGTTTCAAAAATTTCCACAATAACAACAACTCGGGGACTCATTCGGGCATTATATATATATATATTTTTAAACAAGAAAATTTTACAGGTCTTCACATATTTGTAGTGTCCAGTCTTACCACAATGGGTGCAAATTTTATTCTCAAGAAGAGTGAGATACTTGTTTTTGGGATCCCACTTGGGGAATTGACTTCCCAAGACAATCCCTCTCTTGTTGCTACTATGATTCTCTTGAAGCCATATCAGGGCGTCAGAGGATTTATTCCATTTACCGGTTCGATCTAATTCATGTTTGACTTTGCCAAGTTGTTCATTAAGAGTTCTTATTTGTTCGTCCTTCGCATACATCTTATCTTTTAATTTTCCTATGTTTTCTTCTAACATGATATGAGAATGATCAACAACCTTTTTACTTGATCCTAGCTTTAGCTTTATGTTTTCCGATTTTAGTTCTAGAATCTCAGTTTCAAGAGGATGAATCTGGATCAACAAGTCAGTATTTTTCTTTTCAGATTCACTGACTCTGATTTCCAGGTTTATGCATTTTGCTTTTAGCATTGCACATTCTTTAGATAGTTGATCCTTCTCTTTGGTTGTTTCCTCAGAATCATCTATGAAATAAAGTATCAACTCAGAGAGTTTTTCCTTATATAGGAACTTTACTTTATTTTTAAGATGAGAGATACTTACCTCTGGTTCTTCATTTGATTCCTTGTCATATTCTCCAATTTCCATGAGCGCCTGATCTTCAGTCTCCCCATCTTCTGATTCTCCATCTGAACTTTCCCCCTAAGCAGTAATCATAGCCTTTGTTGTGTTTGTCTTGGGTTGAACATGTTCCTTCCTCCTGTTCCTTCTCTCATATCTTTCCTTTTTCCAGTCTACTTCCCACTGAGGACAGTTTTTAATGAGATGGTCAGTCTTACCACATTTATAGCATCCCTCATTGGTTGGTCTTTCTTGAGCCTTTGCTTTGTTGTAGTTTCCTCCTCTAGAGATGCCTTTCTTCCTCATGAGAAAGTTTCTGAATTCGTTGGTGATCATGGCCATCTCATCATCTTCCAGATCTGCTGCCTTAGTGATTCTTAGGGCTAGACTTCTCTCCTTCTTTGGACCATCCATCTGCATTGTCTGCCTTCTCGGTTCATAGGCAGTGAGATTTCAAATTAGCTCATCCAATTTGAGGGTTGCCATATTTTTAGATTCTTGGATAGCAGTGATTTTGCTTTCCCAAGAAATAGGCAGGACCCTTGTTAGGATCNTTCTTTCATAGTGAAGTTTTCATACTCAGAGTATAGTAGAGTACCTCTTGACCTTTTTACCCGAGGTGTTCCTTCATGGGCTACTTGCAAGGTGTCCCAAATCTCTTTGGTAGTGGTGCAGCTTTAGATTCTGCTGTACTCGTCCGGTCCTAGTCCACATACTAGCCACTTTTTGGCCTTTTCATTCTTCTCCCATTTCTTTAGATCCTCTGCAGTGCAATCAGCTCTTGTCTTTGGTATATCTATACCTTTAGTAGTCTTCATCATGGTGGCTAGAGGACCATCAATGACTATGTCCCAGAGTTCTTAGTCTTCTCCAATTAGGTGATCCTTCATCCTATTTTTCCACCATGAGTATTACTGGCCATTGAAGAGTGGTGGCCTTGCAGTTGATTGACCTTCCCAATTTCTAGGTGGTGCACTCATCTTGATCTTCTCTAAGGTGTTAGACTTTCAAGGATAACCTGCTCTGATACCAATTGTTATTTTAGACTTCAATACCACATACGAAGATAGGTTACTTTGTGTGGTACCCAATTTTCGAGTGCTGTCTCTCTAGAAGAACCTAGTTCTTCTTGGTATTCCAACTACTACTCTTGCGAAATAATAAAAGCAGTAAAGTAAAAACACATAGATTTTTATGTGGAAAACACCTGGCTCAAAAGGTGAAAAAACCACGAGCTACTCCTCAGTAGGATTTGCTCAACTCTTCACTAAAAACTCTAAGCCAAACGGACTTACAAAATAAACTCTTTTATAATCCTAATGATTAACTCTTACCCTTTGTAGTAACTAGCCCCTAGCTAATTTCTACACACCTCAATTTAACTCTAACTTGATCAATACGTACCTATTACAATTGCTTCTATGAAATCTGAAAGATACACTATTAAAACTCCTACTACAACCAACTAGACTCAATGATAAATAGATGGAACTGGTTCTTCTAGCTGGTCTGTAGCCATTGTGTCGCACAATAATTCTGCTTGCAAAATAACTGGGAATTTTGCTTTCAGCTCTAGATTCACTTTTGCACTTGTGCGTTCACGATGCAAGCAAGAATACTTCAATTATTTATAAATTCAATTGATATCTGGTCCGACTCTACCTAGGAGAACAAGTTCTTATCAAACTCAACTTCCTTCCTTCGTTTTTGTCCTTGCTGAATTCGACTTCTTTTCTTTCATCAATTTGCAGCCTTTTTGCATTAGAAGATACTCTTTTTGTTTATTGATACTTCACAATCGCATTTATCTCCTATGCATATAAGGTTTGTGTGCGAACTCGTCAGGTCAAGTATGTGTGCTCTGATGGACCTGGTTCAACTGGTCAGACATTTGTCAATCTTCAAAACTATGTAGTGACTTGGGTCAATAATTCTGTTTTTAAATGGGGATTGGACAACCAAGACCCACATCAATGTGGTTTCAAATGGAGGATCGGACAATGAAAATGCCATTGTTTGTTCGGATCGACAAGTTCATCCTTCCCACATATTTTGTGATACTTGATTGTGAGGTTGACTACGAGGTGCCAATCATTTTGGGGAGACCTTTCCTTGCTACAGGGAAGACCATAGTTGATGTGGAAGTTGGTGAGCTCACCTTCCGGATGGGTGATGAAAAAGTGGTGTTCCATGTTTGTAAATCAATAAGGCAGCCAAATAGCAACAAAGTGTGTTCGTTCGAGGATCCTGTGACCGAAGTAATTGTTGATGACACAAGTGCTGTGATAAATGTTGAAGATAACTTGGAAGCTGTGTTATTGAATCTTGATGAGGATGAGAAGGAAGGCTTTGTAGAATGTTTCAATTCTTTGCAAGGAATGGGATCATATACTTATGAGCCCCAAAAATTTTCCTTGGATCTCGAGAACCGGAAGACTCCACCAACAAATCCCTCAATCTAGGAGCCTCCCATCTTAGAGTTAAAGCCTTTTCCTTCACACCTCAAGTATGAGTTTCTAGGCCCTTGTTCAACTTTACCTGTTATTCTGTCCTCGTGCTTAACTAACGTGCAGGTAGATTCCACCCTTGTGGTAATCCAAAGGAGGAAGAAAGGAATAGGTTGGACATTGGCGGATATTCGGGGTATAAGCCCCGCCTTTTGCATGCAAAAAATAATTTTGGAGGAGGATTCCAAACCCTCCGTGGAACATCAAAGACGATTGAATGAGTCCATGCAAGAGGTAGTGAAGAAAGAGATTATCAAGTGGTTGGATACCGGGGTTGTTTACCCCATTTTCGATAGTCGTGAACCTCGCCAGTGCAATGTGTCCCAAAGAAAGGGGGCACGATTGTGATAACAAATGACAAAAATGAATTGATCCCCACAAGAACTGTCACTGCGTGGAGAGTGTGCATGGATTATAGGAAGCTCAACAAATTTACTCGGAAAGACCATTTTCCGCTTCCATTTCTTGATCAAATGTTGGATAGGTTAGCCGCACGTGATTATTATTGCTTCTTTGATGGATATTCTGGATATAACCAGATTATTATTGCTCCTGAAGACCAAGAGAAGACCACTTTCACTTTTCCCTATGGCACTTTCGCATTCTCGGGGATGCCATTCGGGTTATGCAATGCACCGATAACTTTTCAACAGTGTATGATGGCCATCTTCACCGATATGGTGGAGAACTTTCTCGAGGTTTTCATGGATGGTTTTTCTGTCGTGGGTAATTATTTTGAAGAGTGCTTGGATAACTTGGATAAGGTATTGGCACGTTGTGAGGAAAATAACTTGGTGTTAAATTGGGAGAAGTGTCACTTTATGGTCGAGGAGGGCATTATCCTCGGTCACAAGATTTTCAAGAATGGTATTGAGGTTGATAAAGAAAAACTTGAAGTGATATCCAAACTCCATCCCCCTACTTCCGTAAAGGGAGTGAGGAGGTTTCTAGGTCATGCGGGGTTTTATTGTCGATTCATCAAGGACATTTCTAAGGTGGTAAACCCCTTGTGCGAACTCTTGGAGAAAGATGCCAAGTTCCTTTTCAATGAAGATTGTATGAAGGCATTTGAACTACTCAAGTATAAGTTGACTACCACTCCTATTATCACCGTGACAAATTGGATCTTACCATTTGAGCTCATGTGTGATGCGAGCGATGTGGCGGTTGGAGCGGTATTGGGGAAATGAATTAACAAGATCTTCCATCCTGTCTACTATGCTAGTAAGACCATGAACGAGGCCGAAGTCAACTATACGGTGACCAAGAAAGAACTCCTAGCCATTATCTTTGCTATGGAAAAGTTCCGCCCGTACCTAATGGGTACAAAGGTGATTATTCACATCAACCATGCGGCACTTTGTTGGTTGATGAGCAAGAAAGACTCTAAGGCAAGATTGATGCGGTGGGTGCTTATTTTATAAGAATTTGATCTTGAGATTCAAGATCTCAAGGGTAGTGAAAACCAAGTGGCGAACCACTTGTCTCGATTAGAGGAGGAGTGGAGGTCACATGATGACCTTGAGATCAATGATTCATTTTCAGACGAACAACTCTTTTCCATTTCTATGACCGGGACGCCATGGTTTTCCGATGTGGCCAACTATATTATGAGTGTCATTGTTTTGAATGAGTTTTATTCAAACCAAAGGAAGAAGCTCAAACGGGATTGTCTGGACTACTATTGGCATGAGCCATATCTCTTCAAAATTTGTACAGATGGTGTTATTTGAAGATGTGTACCAGAAGAAGAACAATTGGGTATTCTTGAAGCTTTCCACTCTTCACCATATGGTGGTAATCATGGTGGAGCGAGAACTGCTACAAAGGTGCTAAGTTGTGGATTCTATTGGCCTACCCGTTACAAGGACTCTAGTGATCTCGTTAAGTGTTGTGATGAATGTCAAAGGGCCGGTGGGATCTCCAAGAAAATGAGATGCCCCTCACCACCATCCTAGAGATTGATATTTTTGATGTGTGGGGCATTGATTTTATGGGTCCATTTGTGAGATCATATGGAATGGGAAATACCTATATATTGGTAGCTGTGGATTACGCGTCCAAATAGGTTGAAGTCGTGGCTTTGACCAACAATGAAGCTCGGAGTGTGTTAGCTTTCTTGAAAAAGAACATATTCACACGGGTTGGTACTCCAAGGGTCATCATTAGTGATGGGGGATCACACTTTGCAACAAATCTTTTGATACTTTACTCTCCAAGTATGGTGTCACTCACAAAGTGTTGACCCCCTATCATCCTCAAGCAAGTGGACAAGTTAAAGTCTCCAGCTGGGAGATCAAGAGTATTCTGTCAAAGACCATGAATGCCAACCAGATAGATTGGTCGAAGAAACTTGATGATGTTAGGCTTATAGAACAACTTACAAAACACCAATTGGTATGTCTCCATATCGGTTAGTGTTCGGGAAAGCTTGTCACTTTCCAGTGGAACTTGAGCATAAGGCTATGTGGGCGTCGAAGAAGCTTAACCTTGAGTGGGATGTAGCTGCAAATCTTAGGGTGGAGCAATTGAATGAACTTGATGTGTTCCGATTCCATGCATACTCCAGTTCATCCTTGTATAAGGACAAGATGAAGTACCTCCATGACAAGTATATCTTGAACAAAGAATTCAAAGAAGGTGATCTTGTGCTTTTGTTCAACTCTCGGTTGAGGATGTTTCCGGGAAAGCTGAAATCAAAGTGGAGTGGCCCATTTGAAGTTTTACATGTGACAAATTTTGGTGCTTTAGATCTGATGAGGTGTTTAGAGTCAATGGTCACCGGGTGAAGCACTATCTTGGCAAGGTTGATGATGGCCATGTTGTGGCGTTGCTCCATTTCAAGTGATTGATGGTAACATGGGTCGTGCCGCGATGTTAAATCAGGCGCTTCTTGGGAGGCAACCCATGTGTCTTTTTCTTTTTCTTATTTTTCTTTTTAGAGTAGATAGGATTTGTTTTGTGCCAACTAGTTTTGAAGTGTATGCAGGAATATGGGTGTGCATTGCAGGGACTATGCAAGAAAAATTAGATAATTGTTGCAAAAGTGCGGACCGCACCAGAATTATATGGACTGCACAATCACACACAACTGGGAGATGAAAAATGCATGATCTCTGAGGTTTAGCCTGCCAAATTTCCTTAATGATTTGCAGACGCACACAAAATTGTGCAGACCACACAAATTCTACAGCCGCATTCATTTTTGTGCAGACTGCAACATTACTTCAAGAAACAGGTAAGGAGTGCAGACCACACTCATAATTATGCGGCCACACTCAGGTAAAATTTAGGCCAGACGGGTCAAAATATAAATAGAGCCTTACTCAACTGTTTACACTTTATGACCTTTGAACTCTGAAACTAAGCTAACACTGTGCATATCCCCATTGTTCTCAATTTTCCCCCATTTCATCTGTGTTGAATCTCACCTGCATCTTCATTACTAGTATGTTAATTTTATTGCTTTAGATTCTTCCTCTTTTTCTTTGTTTTAGCTCTTTAATCTAGGGTTAAGTTCATGCCTAATAATATCAACAGATGGTCATTCTTGCTTAGCATCATATGGGTAGCATCTTAAATGTTAAATAGGGCCTGGATAAGTAGCTAATCATACTTGATTGCTAGATCCATGATTAATTCTTGAAAAACCTTGTATGAATCGTAAGTCAGTGCTCATGAAATTCAAATTATGCGGCCACATACACTTTTGTGCAGTCTGCATTAGAGGGTATGTGGCCGCACACATTTTTATGCAGTTCGTAGCTCCCTGAGTTAGGGAAACTATGTTAATGAATTGTGCGGCCGCACTCAAAATTATGCGGTCCGTAGTGGACTTGTGCGATCGCACTCACTTTTGTGCGGTCCGCAATGATAAAACATCAGAGACCCTAGTAGTCTGAACCTGGGGCTGTACGGCTGCACTCAAAATTGTGCGGTGCGCACTTCTGGTTGTGTGGCCGCACTCACTTTTGTATGGTCCGCACTGACCCTTTTGAGACTGTGTTACTGCAACTTTCAATCATGCTTTTGTATGCGTTATGAGCTTCAATTCTAATTGATATCTACTACTTATGTGTTTACAGTCAATGGTTCGCTCACATGGTAGAGGAGATGCATCGAAAGGGAGGGCAGAACCCTTCTGAGGCCGGGGTCGAGGCAAAAACAATCTACCTCTAGCAATTCAAAGGGTCATAAGCAAGAAAACTACATCCAATAGTGCTCTTGAACCTTCTGAGGCCAGTGAGTACCTCCCATCCAGGGAAGCTTCTAAGGGTAACTCCGTGAAAGTATAGCCGGAAGCCCAATTACAACAATTCCCAGGGAGACTCCACCTGGTAAATGAATCATCATCTTCTGCCAGTTCTTCTGAAGGTTCGAAGGAGGGTAGTCAAGTATAAGAAGTGTAATACTTGGAAAATCTAGCTATGGGTGATGCAGCTCGCTCGTGGCTAGCTGAGATTCTGGAAATATGAGGTTCAACACCTCTGTGGCTCACATCAGCGGTTCTAATAGTCAGAGCCACCCTAAACTTTGAAGCAAAAGAGTGGCAGACATTCGTGTGCAGCCGCATTGATCCATGCCTCAATGAGAACATCCTCCCACTTCCCCGTGCAATTTTGGTGGCATCTATTATGGCCGGATATCCAATCAATGTGGGAGCCTTGATGTCCTCAAACATTACCCTAGGTGTCCAGAAGGAGGCGAGATCATATCCTTACCCCAACTTCCTCACATAATACTTCAAAGATCAAAGGGTGGAGCCACGACATTATGACGTCGAGGTAAAGGCCAAAAAGCCTTTCTCATAGTACCATCTCCAGGGAGCTGACAACCCGAAGTTCAAGGGTAAAGCTGCTACCTCTGCTGGCCAGTCTGAGGAGCTAGTGGTAGTGGTTACTGATTTAGCTACCGAGCCTTCCACAGCAGCCGTTATTTCCACCGAGTTAGCAGCCATGCCACCTTCATCTGCCGGACCACCTGCTTCTTCTAGACTATCAGTTCCATTATTAGTGCCGGCCTCATCTACTTATCCTCAGAATGCACTGCGGGTCTCAATAACTGGATACATGTAGCTACTACAAAGATGACTGACATATCCAGTGCTGTTGTAGCACAGTCCTCAGTCCCATCAGAGCCACAAGTACCTCCTTCAGTGGAGGAAACATTGAATAAAATTCTGGACAACCAGAACACCATTATAGAGACTTTAGCGATGCATGGGAAGGTCATTAAGGATTTGGGAAAACAGGTCAAGAAGATGCGGAAGTCTCATGCATCAAAGGAGTCGGTGGAGAAGCTGTGCAAAGAGATTGAAAAGATTTCATCTACGGAAGATCTTCCATTGGACCTGCTCATGGAGGAAACAGTCCCGGCAGCACCAGCAGCTGTACCATAGGCATCAGAGGCAACAACTGCCCAGTTTGAGGAGCTGGTTGCGACTGCACACACTGCTGAGGAGATGATACAAATGCTCAGCAACCCAGTTGTCCCTTAGCCAGGAGATGATGACATACAATTAGAGGAGACAGAGGGTGCTGAGGACCCCATGCAGACTGAGACCACATAGGGAGTTTTCTTCACTCTCTACCGTTCCATGTTCTTATTTTTGATTAGCATTGAGGACAATGCTTATTTTTATTTAGGGGGTGGTCTATTTTGATTGATTGACATTAACATTTGGCATGTAATAAATATTACACTATTTTTCTTTTTCTTTATTTTCTCTTTGGTATGTATATATTCTCCCCATTTGATGTATATATTCATTTCCCTTATGTATATATTCGCTTTACTTCATTTTGTATATTCATTTTACTTTTTGTAGTCTACTTCATAACTTCTTTAGTTTGTTTTTCCTTAGTAGTATAACTTATTATTTACTTTAGTAGCTTCTTTTTAATTTGTTAGCTTCTTTTTACGTTTTGTGTGAACAATAAGCCTTTGGTTTTATTAATGCCACGGTTCTTTCCAAAGGTGGATGTTGTGTGAATCGGGTGGCTCTTCCCAACGATGGATGGCGTGACAACCTTCTTAAGGGATTGAGTCCATTTTATTTTATGTTTCGACAAATATAGTAGTAATGAATAAAAGTGTCTCAAGCATGGTTCACTTGGTAGTAACACATTTACCTCCGACCTTATAGTTAAAAACAAAGTTGTCGGCATAAAAAAGCTCTAGTTGTGACCTTTAGACTCTTGTGTTGACTTAAACAGTCATCGAGTGGTTCAGTCGAGCCACTTGTGATTCTCAATCTTAGCTAGGGTCGTTGTGGGTCCTCGACTCTGTTCTCTTTAGAAATCCAGCAGCTTGGGAGGTGAGGTATTGAATTGCCAGTCTATGTTCCCGTGCTAATAGTCTAGAACTTGCCCCGAATGTTTCTCTAGGAGAAGTTTTAAGTGTAGCTTGGCTTGAGAAATGATCGTAGGATCTCCTTGATCCAATTTGAATTTTGAAAACTTCCATATCCTACCAATGTGATATCCCTAGTCAACCCCTTTGAGCCAAAGCCCTTTTTCTTTCAATAACCACGTTGCAAGCCTTTATCTGTTTTGTAATGACCCCCTCTTGGAACCCGATCTTTCCTTAGCATTCTTCAGAAATAATTGGCAAAAACATAAGTTTGGGGGAGATACGAGGAGTTTGAAAGTGATAAAAGGTACAAACAAGAGAAATAAATGAAGAAAAGGGAAGGCAAAGAAAATAAAGAAAGACCAAAAAGAAAATTTCCAAGAAGAAAGTGAATAAGGTAAAAAGTTGAAGGGATACAAAGAAAACAATGATGAAAGGCATGGAGTAAATAGAAAAGGAGAAAAATGAATGTCATGGTCAAGAAAGAGTTACGTTACGTCTCTCTAGTTCCCCCAAGGAAGAAGAAAATGACTCAAAGAGTCGAGAAAGTATGAGCCGAAAAGAGAAAATGGAGTGCTTAAGGAAAGATAAAACTATTATATTCCAACAAGTCCTACCTTGGTCCAAAAGCATTCATTACATCTCGCAAAATCCCTATATGATTTCAAGTTGAATGAGCTTACATTAGTGGTGATTTAAATAAGGGGCAAGCTTATGCTACTTAGAGCCGGACTTGTGACATTCTTTTGAGAGAGATGAGCAAACTTTTCACAATCCTTGATTCGAGTGTTACATTCTAAAGTGAGATTTGCTAATGGAGAGTAAAGGAGGAGGAGTTTGGGATCCACAATGACCTATGTGAAAGAGCGAGCTTCTTTGATGAATAGAGTCAACTCTTGATGCTCTAGTGTCACATTAGAACTACGGTACTCAAAAAGTCAAAACATTGTATTGTTGATAATCCATATTTGTTGTGGGTAATTGTTAGTCCCAATTGATACGCGATTGATTCACCTTAGGCCAACTGAAATATTCCTTTTTCTAGAGGAGATGGGAATTTAATTTCTTGGGGACAAGCAAAAGCTTAAGTTTGGGGGAGTTGATAAGTAGAGATTTTGATAGCTTATTTGCTCTCTTTTACTTGTGTTTTAGCTAAAAAATGCTTAAAGGTATTCCCGAAAACTAATGAAATGTGTTTGCTTACAGGAATGTTGCAATATGAGCCAAAGGAATCAAAATCAACTCATAAAGGAGTCAAAAGTGAACAAGAACCAAAAAAGGCAAAAAGGCCAACTGTGCGGACTGCATAATTCTAGTGTGGCCGCAGAAGAGAGGTTAAGTGACTTTGAAGTTTGAGAAAGTAAAGATGTGCGGACCGCACAAATAATCTGCGGCTGCAGAAGTCTATGTGCGGCCGCACTCAGTCTGGGAATTGTTATTTGGGTAAGCTGAAGGAGTGCAGACCGTACCAAAATTGTGCGGACGCAAGATGTCAAGTGCAGTCGCACTCACAATTGTGCGGTCCACAGAAGTGAAGAATTAGAGAGCTGGGTTCGAGTCCAAAATCAAGGAGTGCGGACCGCATCATTTTTTGTGCGGCCGCATAATCAAGAGCGCGCCCGCACTCAGAATTGTGCAGTTCGCAGAAGTCCAGCAAAAGCCAGAGCTCAAGTTCAAGGAATGCGGACCGCACTATAATTGTGCGACCGCAGAAGCAAGTGTGCGGCCGCACTCAAAATTATGCGTTCCGTACAACCTCTGCAGGGGCATTTTTGTCAGATATTTTCAGCTTAGTATAAATAGGACTTTTGTCATTTTTAGGTTGAGTTATGTTTTAGAAGAGCACCTGTTCCATTTTCTCTTACTTCTTTTAGTAATTTTGTACTAGATTTGTCTCCAAACACTAGATTTTCATCCCATAATAAAATAATATGGATTCTATCTTTATTTCTTCTTTAATTTCTATATTTTTCATTGGTAGCTAAATCTTTAGTTAGGGTTGTGACCCAACCCTAGTGTGAGTATTTGATGGGTGTTTAATTTAGGGCTTGTTTGTGATTGGGTTAGTGATATTTAGCCTAGTTCTTGCTAGAACTCAAGAATTAATGGTTGCAAATATTGGTTCATGCCTAAATGTCTTAGTCTCTACTTGAGAAAGAGGGACTAAGTCTAGGAAAACTTGGCTAACAAGGAATTGGGGTGAACTCAAGAAATTGATAGCCCCAATTAAAGGGTTGAACTTAGAGATAGTAATACCCGACTTGAGCTAATATCACTTGTATTGTGCAAATACCATTTGGACTTGAGAAAGACAAATTGGGAAAATCACGAAACTACCGAGAAGTATAGAGTGAGTGCCCAGATGTTATTGCTATATTACGACTTCAACTAATCAAACTTGCCCTGGAGTTTATACACCCATTAGATAACCACCTAGGTAGAAGTCACGACCCGAGACCCTTTAGTCATTTGAAAAACTCAAAACCAAAAATATTGTCCTTAGTTTTATACTTGGAAACAATAGAGTAAAGTAGAAGTACAACACCAACCAAATTTCTGGAAGTGTAATTTGAGTCAAAACTTACAATCAACCTAGATATACACCTAATCCCATATTCTATCTCCCTGTGGATTCGATCCCGACCTTTGTTGGGTTTATTATTACATCGACTACCTCGCTATGTGTGGATTTGGTCTAGATCAATATATCACCACGACCTCGTGATAAAACCATTTTCTACAACAAACAACAACAGGAATCAGTTCTAGTTCATGTGCAGATAAACATACATTCACAGACAAAATATGTTTGGTGAGAAGGGAAGTGCGGTCCACACAATTGCAAGTGTAGCCGCAACCTGGGTTTTACGGACCCCACAATTTGGAATTACGGCCGCAAAGTTGAAACTGTGGTATGCAAATATTGAGTGCGATCGCACATCTGAAGTGTGGTCCGCACAATTATCAGTGTGCCACACTATGAATACCTCCAAATAACAACTCTCTGAAGACAGAGATTGCCCTGATCTGCGGCCGCACACACTTTTCTGTGGCCATAATGATAGTAATGCATTCCATACAATTTTAAGTGCGGTCCGCAAATTATTGCCCTACTAGCTGCACTAGTCGGCACTTTTGCGAAACACATAATTTCTTGTGTTGCGCAGATTTCAAAATTAAATCGGGTAGATTCCTAAAGGGTTTCAATTTATGCACAAATTGGACATGGTAATAGAAATTAAACATGATAATAAATATACCCATTCCTCAAATAGCAGTTAAGAATTGACCCACACAATTTAAACCCTACATGGATAGAAAATTGACCTCTAATGAAAAATGGTCTAAAATAACTAACAGATTGTAAACCAAATTAAGAAAATTAAAGAATCCTAAAAAATATTTGAATATACTAGTCATGAAGTAGTTCTAAGGAATGATCACAAATGCTTACCTAGGTGGTAGATGAGTTAACAAATGTGTGCAAATTTTTAGCCTATTTTAATGCTCAAAGAATGGAAAGTTTGTACAGTAGCCTTAGCCTCACAATTTATACAAGACGGATCTGGTTACGGAACAAGAGACGAGTGCGGCCCCAGAATTTCTTCTGCAGTCCGCACACTATTACCTTGAGGTTCACTTCCTTTTGATGATCTGCGGTCCGCAAATTTAGCTGTGCGATAGCAGATGTTTGGTGCAGACCGCAGAATTCGCTGTGCGAACGCACTTTGGCTGTTTCTCTAACAAACAAACATCAGAGAGTTTGCATTTTTCCATCTCAATTGCCTTTTGCTGTAGCATTCAAAATTGTGCGATCCACATTTTTTCCCTCACTTAGCCATTTTTTCTGAGTATAGTTCATTTAAAGCAAACTCATTCCTGCAACACACTTCAAATATAGTTAGCACAAAATAAGACCTATCTAAAGAAGAAAAAAAGAAAAAGAAAAAGAAACATGGGTTGCCTCCCAAGAAGCACATGATTTAACGTCGCGGCATGACGCAGATTACCATCACTTCAAATGAATCACTGCCACCATGTGGCCATCATCAGCTTGTTCCAAATAATGCTTCACCCGGTGACCATTAAATCTGAATACCTCATCATTTTTTCTTCTTCAAGTACAATGCACCAAAAGGTGTCACACCCACAATTTCAAAGGGATCACTACATTTAGATTTCAGCTTTTCGAAAAACATCTTCAGGCGTGAGTTGAACAACAAAACAAGATCGTCCACCTTGAACTCCTTGTTTTGGATGTATTTGTCATGAAGGTGCTTCATTATATCTTTGTACAAGGACGGACTTGCATATGCTTGGTACCGGAAATCATCTAATTCATTTAACTGTGAAACCCGAAATCAAGATTTAACTTATTTAAAGCCCACATGGCCTTGTGCTTGAGTTCCACCGAAAAATGACAAGCTTTTCCAAACACCAACTGGTATTGAGACACCCCGATAGGAGTTTTGAAAGCAGTCCGATAAGCCCATAGTGCATCATCAAGCTTATTTGACCAATTCGTCCGATTAACATTCATTGTCTTGGACAAAACACTCTTTATCTCCCGGTTGCAGACTTCCACTTGACCCCTAGCTTGAGGATGATAGGGAGTCGTAACTTTATGAGTGACACCATACTTGCTAAGAAAAGTGTCAAAATATTTGTTGCAAAAATGCGTCCCCCAACGCTTATGCCCGCAGAGTACCAAATCTTGTGAAGATGTTCTTCTTAAAAAATGCCACCACACTTCTTGCTTCATTGTTTGGTAGAGAAACATCCTCAACCCATCGAGACACATAATCAACCGCGACTAAGATGTAGGTGTTTCCAGAAGAACTCACAAAGGGGCCCATGTAGTCAATACCCCACACATCAAAGATATCAATCTCCAAAATGGTAGTGAGAGGCATTTCATTCTTCTTCAAGATTCCACCGGCCCGTTGGCATTCATCACATCTTTTCTCTATATTACTTGTATCTTTGTAGAAAGCGGGTCAATAAAAACTTAGCACTTTAGCCGCCGTTCTTGCTTCGCCATGGTGACCACCATAAGGCGAAGAGTGACAAGCTTTAAGAATTGCAAATATAGAAGAGGTACGGTTCATCCTAATAATAGTCTTGACAATCCTGTTTGAGCTTCTTCCTTTGGTTTGAAGAGAACTCATCCGGGATGATACCACTTACAAGAAAATTTTTCTCGATCCGCGAACCATGGCACATCTTTCATTAAAATAGCGAAGAGTTTCTCATCAGGGATGGATTCATTGATTTCAAGGCCATCATGCAGACTCCCCTCCTCCTCCAAATGAGACAAGTGGTCCGCCACTTGGTTTTCACTTCCTTTTCGGTCTTGGATGTCTATATCAAACTTTTGCAACAAAAGCACCCATCTCATCAACCGGGCTTTGGAATCTTTCTTGCTCATAAGATAATGAAGTGCCGCATGATCCACGTGGACAATCACTTTAGCATCCATCAAGTACGGGTGGAACTTCTCAATAGAAAACACAATGGAAAAGAGATCTTTTTCGGTAACAGTGTAATTGAATTGGGCATTATTCATGGTCTTACTAGCGTAGTAGAACATATGAAAAATCTTGTTGATACGTTGCTCCAAAATTGGTCCAACCGCTACATCACTAGCATCACACATGAGCTCAAAGGAATGCTCCAACTAGGAGCGGTGATAATGGGAGTAGTTGTCAACTTGAACTTGAGAAATTCAAATGCTATCATGCAATCATCATTGAAGTAAAATTTAGTATCTTTCTCGAAACTTTTGCACAAGGGGTTCACCACTTTGGAAAAATCCTTTATGAAGCGCCAGTAGAACTCCGCATGACCCAAGAAACTTCTCACGCCCTTCACGAATGTTGGAGGTGGAAGTTTAGAAATCACCTCTATTTTTTATTTGTCGACCTATATTCCCTTCTTCAAAATCTCGTGTCCAAGGACTATACCCTCCTCAACCATGAAATGGCATTTCTCCCAATTCAACACCAAGTTTGTTTTGTCACATCTTGCCAATACCTTCTCCAAATTTTCCAAGCAATCATCAAAGGAATCCCCGACTACCAAAAATTCATCCATGAAGACTTCAAGGTAGTCTTCTACCATATCTGTAAAGATCGCCATCATAGATCGTTGAAAAGTTACCGGTGCATTGGATAAGCCAAATGGCATCCGCTTAAAAGAGAAAGTGCCATAGGGACAAGTAAAAGTTGTTTTCTGTTGATCTTCTGGGGCAATAAGGATTTGATTGTAGCCCGAATATCCATCTAGAAAGCAATAGAATGCTCGACCGGCCAACCTATCAAGCATTTGGTCAAGAAAGGGTAGTGGGAAATGGTCTTTCCTTGTGACTTTAGTTAGCATCCGATAGTCCATACACACTCTCCATCCGATCATCATTCTTGTTGGAATCAACTCATTCTTATCATTGGTGACCACATCTATGCCCCCTTCTTCGGAACACATTGCACCGGAGAAGTCCACGAACTGTCATAAATGGGGTAGACAACCCCGACATATAACCACTCTATGATCTCCTTTTTGACCACCTCTTGCATGGCTTCATTGAGTCTCCTTTGATGTTCAATGAAGGGTTTGGAATCTTCTTCCATATTAATCTTGTGCATGCAAACTGCGGAGCTTATTCCCTGAATATCCTCCAAAGTCCACCCAATAGCTTTCTTCCTATTGTGGAGAACCGCCAATGTAAAATCAACCTACACGTTAGTCAAACAAGGGGAAAGAGTAACCGGTAAAGTAGAGCAAGGGACAAGGAATTCATACCTTAGATGTGGAGGTAATGGCTTCAACTCCAAGATATGAGGCTCTTCAATTGAAGGCTTTGTAGGAGGAGTTTTCCTATTCTCAAGATCCAAGGAAAGTTTTCGAGGTGCATAATTGTACGACCCCATCCCTTAAAACGAATTAACACATTCCATGAAGCCATCAATTTCATCATCATCAAATTGAGCAAAACGGCCTCCAACATGTCACCCACATTAATAGTGGCACATGTATCATCAATAATAACATCGGTCACCAAGTCCACAAACGAACACACTTCATTGCTATTCGGTTGCCTCATAGATTTGCACACGTGGAACACCACCTTTTCATCATCCACCCGAAAAGTGAGTTCACCGGCTTCCACATTAACAAGATCCTTCCTCATAGTAAGGAATGGTCAACCAAGAATAATTGTCACCTCATAGTCCACTTCACAATCAAGAATAACAAATCCCGCCGGGAGAATGAACTTGTCAACTCGAACCAATACATCCCCAATCACCCCCACAGTCTCTTCATTGTGCGATCATCCATTTATAATCTCATCGATGTGGGTCTTGGTTGCCCAATTACCAATGTCTTGAAAACCGAATAGGGAATCATATTGATACTCGCCCCAAGATCACAAAGAGATTTTGCAAACTCATCACTTCCAATGGTACAAGGAATTGTGAAAGCACCGGGATCTTCCAACTTAGGAGCCATCGAATGCACAATTGCACTCACTTGGTGAGTGACTTTGATAGTTTCTAAATTCATCGATATCTTCTTTGCCACCAATTCTGTCATAAACTTTGCATATCCGAGAATTTTCTCCAAGGCTTCAACTAATGACACAATTATAGAGAGACTATTCATCATATCAATGAACTTCTTGAATTGATTCTCGCCATTTTTCTTGGCAAGCCTTTGAGGATAGGAATGATGTGGCTTAGGCAATGGTGCCTTAGCTTTCAGCACTACCGATTCTGGTATGTCAATCACATGATCCCTAGACGGGTTCACATCCTCTTGAGTCTCTTCCACTGTGTCATCAATATCAATCCGCACTTCATCATTTGCTTGCACAATATTGTTCGAGATCTCCTCTTCTTCTACAACTTGCTCATCATCCACAAGTTGCCTTTGACTTGAGGTAGGTGCATTCCTACCTCTTCCACTTCTTATAGTAACGGACATGGAATTCCCCATAGTATTCCCACCCTTTGGGTTCACCACCGTATCACTTGGTAGTGCCTCCTTAGGATGAGAATTTAAAGATTGAGAGATTTAACCCATTTCCACTTCTAAGTTACAGATTGATGTTTTGTGTGAAGTAAGTTGGGCATCGGAATCGACATTCTTCTCTATCATTTGCTTGAACATGTTCTCAATACGGCCCATTTCATTATTGGAGGAACTAGGACCACGAGAAGGATAAGGAGGTGGGTTGCTCAGTTGTTGTCGGCGGCCTTTGAAAACCCAACCTTCCTTGGTTGTTGTTCCACCCGCCTTGGTCGTTGCCTCCCCAATTGTCTTGGTTATTATTATTTTGACAATTCCCTTGGTTATTACTTCCACTCCAATTGCCTTGATTGTTGTTGTTCCAATTTCCTTGATTGTTTCCACTATTCCAATTACCTTGGTTGCTAGAATTCCAATTTCCTTGATTATTTGAAGGTCTCCATTATTGTTGACTAGGGCCTTGGTAGTTGTTTATTTTCCCTTGAAAGTTGTTCACATATTGGACCTTTTCATCTTGATCATTGTAAGAATCACCTTGATCAAACCCACTATCATCTTGCACAAAATTTTCCACTCTTTCTTGCACGTATCGACTTCTTGTTCTTATCTTGTTTACCATCGTATTGAATCCCTCCATAGAATTGACTTGCCTTGGGTTCATGGTGGTTGTCAACTCGGCTATGGCTTGCCCATGGTCATGTAACTCTTTATGAAGAAGAATCACATTTGGATCACCTTGTGGAACATTGGCTCTAGATTGCCACACCAATGAAGTATCCTTCATCTCATCCAAAATATCACACGGCTCCACATAAGGCGTAGTCATGAAGTTCTCACCGGAAAGTTGATTCACTACACATTGGTTGGTGGTATTTATACCTCGATAGAAAGTTTGTTGAATCATGATCTCTATCATATCATTGTTGGGGAACTGTTTCACCATTGTCCTATATCTTTCCCATATCTCGTGTAGTGGTTCATTAGGCTCTTTCTTGAATGCTAGAATTTTATCCCGAAGAATGGCCATGTGTCCGGGAGAGAAGTACTTTGAAATAAATTTCTCCGCTAGTTCATCCCAAGTACAAATAGAATGATTTGGCAAACGTTCCAACCAATCTAAATATTTCCCGCGTAGAGAGAAGGGAAAAATCCTTAGCCTCAAAGCATCCTTAGAGACATTTTGTTTGTTTTCTCCCCCAACACGTATTAACGAACCCCTTCAAGTGTCTATATGAATTTTGACTCGGTGAAATGGTGAAGAACTCTCGCTGCTCGAGCAAAGTGAGCATCATGTTAGTTATTTGAAAGTTGCCCGCCCTAATACGGGGTGGGAATATAACATTTGCATACCCTTCATTCGGCAACACCCAGTGTGGATCCGCTCATGGTAGAGGTGGGGATGGAACGTGTACATTGTCTTGAGGCTGTCGGCTTGATCTATTGGCTTGAGGTTCAAGGGGGACCTCATCCCTTGCTTCATCATCAACGTCCATATCCCCCACGACTATGTTTCCGAGATCATTATTTGCCATGATTGCACCTACAATAATCACACATTAGTAACAAGGAAGGAAAAGAAGATATTCCAAAAACACACCTAAACATATAACTAACACCATTTTTTATCTCCCCGACAACGGCGCCAAAAATATATCTTGTCCAATTTCACTCCTCTATTTGAGTTTGTATATCTTATTTTACAATAATAATACCCAACAAGAGTCGGGGTCTAATTCTGCAGGGAGCTATGTGAATGGGTGTTAGTAGTATATATCTTAATGCGTGAGTTTGTATATCTTAATTTTCACTTTCGTAATATTTAGTTTTGTTTGGAAATCTAAATTAGACTATAGTTGCGATCTAAAGAATGAAACTAGGAAATTGTTTTTGGTTGTTTTTCAAAATGATAAAAAGGCCTAGGTCTATGACCTTCACCTAGGTGTTTTCCTAATGGGTTGTAAACTTTAAAGCTTGTTTTATTGGTCGGGGTGTATTATAGCTATCAACAATCAAGTGCCCACTCAGTACCTCTCAATCAGAGAGTGATTTTGCCCAATTTAGCTTTCTCAATTCCAAATGGGTATTGAACAAAGTAGTTGATAATAAGCTCAAGTCGGATTTTACTATCTTTAGGTTCAACCCTTTAATTGGGCTTATCAATCTCTTGATTGATCCAATTTCTTGCTAGCCAAGTTTTCCTACCTTAAGTCTCTCTTTCTCAAGTAGAGACCAAGTCAAATAGGATGAAATAATGTTTGCAACCATTAATTCTTCAAATAAAAGCAAGAACAAGGCTAGATGATCAACATCCAACCATAAACAAGCAATAAATCAAATACCCATTAAGTTTACACACTAGGGTTGGGTCACAACCCTAGTGAAAATATAGCTACTCATGCTTAAATTGGAAGAAAAAGAAGAAGAAGTGATAATTAAACCCCTATTAATAATTAAAATGATGAAATAAATATTCAAAAATCTCAAAATAGCAAAAACTACTAAAAAGTGCAAAAGAAAATGTCTAGAGTGGCTGCTGATGTCAAAAGTTAACCTAAAAAAGTGAAACTCTTCTATTTATACAGTGCTAGAATTTTCGAATGCCCTCTCGGAGGTTCTGCAACCGCACAAATCCATGTGTGGTCCGCACTTTGATTCAGCCTGACACGATTGGAAACCTGTGGCCGCATAAATTTGAACTGCGACCGCACTTCTCCCTTTCTGCGACTAGCACTAATATGTTTACAGTCACACCTTGCACTTTTGCGGTCCACACAAATATGGTTGCGGTCGCATAGAAGTTCTTCTGCGGCCGCATAATAATTGTGCAGTCCGCACTCTTTTTGAGCTTGAGATTCTAGTTCTCTGAACTTTGGTTTTTACCAGTTTCTGCGGTCGCACAATTTCATGTGCGGTCCGCATCTTGCAAACTTCACTAATGGAATTTCTTTATGACTTGCGGCCGCACTTTGAGCTTTTTTGTTGTTATTGTCAGTTACTCCTTCTTGAAGTGGATTTCATCTTGAGAGGTTATCTTCCAATATTCCTGCAATTAAGTATATTTTATCAGTTTTCGGGAACATAATTAAGCATTTTTGGACTAAATCGAATGCTAAAAGGCGCTAATAAGTAGCCAAAATCCCCACTTATCAGTCGTACGGCCCGATCCAAAATAAAAACATATATAATATGTGTTGTGCCCCTCTTTCTCGTGAAATCGAGTTTTGACACGTGACAACTCTTTTAAGGAAGAGTGTTAATAAAGAAGAGTCGTCACCTAACGAATTTAAGGTACGTTAGGGAACCTATTTGCAGATAACTCTGGTTTAACCAGTTTGCATCACCAAAGATCGGGTAATGGAACAAATTACCTCAAGGAGAAGGTGTTAGGCACTCCTCGAGGTCCACAACAGTGGGTAAAGAGATGTCTAGGTGGTACGCCTAAGAGATTAAACCTATAGACATGATGTCTAGGTGATTCATGCAGTAACTAACAATGGTAATCACAGGAATATATTCAGAATTGCTTAATTGAGTCCTATATGCATGGTTTCTAATAATGATAATTAGCACAGTGTTGAAAACTCTTAAAAGAAATGAGCAGGTAAACAATTAAGACTGATTTAGACCCTACATGCATGATTTCTATAGTTATAATTAAAACTGATTTTTAGATCTTATAGGCATGATTTCTGTAATTAAAACTGATTTTAGATCCGATAGGCATGGTATCTAATAATAAGTTAGGCAGTGTGCAAATAGAATCCTATGCGCACATTGAGATGTTAATCATTCAATATCCTATAGGCATGGTATCTAATAGGTAAAAGCATAAAACATTTGAACCAAATAAAGAACCTATAGGTAGGATTGCTGACACATAATAATTGAACATGTTTGAACATAATAACACATTTAAGCAAAAAAGGATACCTAGAGGCAGGATTTCTAACACATAATAACTGAACACGTTTGACACATTTTGAGCAAAAATAGAATACCTATAGGCTGGATTTCTACCCATTTCAAGCAAGTGTAACATAATACCCTTTTCCCAATTTTATTAATACCCCAAAAATATTATTACAAGAATTATTACAGACCCATAATGAATGGAGTAAATTATATAAATAAATAACTATTGGGAGCCTACAAGAGGGCCAAAGATACACCCGGCCAGGGCAAACCTTCATTCTCATGGTTCATAATAGCCTAAAATTACATCTTCATTGACATAAGGCAGCCAAAAATTAATTGATTCACCCAGTAGGTATAAAATAGAGTTGGACATATAGAACCAAGACCCTAGTGTGTCATAGTTCCCAAGGGCTTCAAGAACCCAAGGCAGTGCTTACACTAGGGAGGTTAACAGAGATAATTTTAGAGGAGAGACTAGGGACCAAGTCCTAGTGTGTCAGAGTTCACAAGGGTCTCAAATGAACCCTGAGTAGTTCTCACACTAGGGAGGTCAAAGGAAAGAACCTAAGTAGCCTTGGCTTTCAGCCGGTTAAGAATAAGAACTCAAAGGGACCAGACAGTAAAGAAATAGAACGAGGTTAAGGGACACCACTGAAGGACAAAATGAAGTTGAGCACATAAAAACAAGTAATAGACATACTTAGATTTTATACAGACTTAACCAAGTTTCAGAAAATGAGTTCAATCATACAATGCACATGCTAACAAGACAAGCTACAAGACAATCTCATAGTAGGAAGAAAAGAGAGTTCAGATTATGTTAAGTGCAGAAGGCTAGTGTCACAAGAAAGCATCATATCAATTAGAAACATGACCTAACATGCTGAAAACTAATTAGGGAAATTAATGGGATGTCAAAACAAGATCAAAACAGGTTACATCACAACAAATTCAGAAAGAAACTTGTTATTTACTTAATTAATGCATTCATACTTAGTCAGCTAATCCATAGAAAAGGGGTATGAGAACATGTTTAAATAACATGGCTAATAACAAACTTACATTCAAGAGATGGCTATCAGTAACACCTAGGCTAGGAAAAATTAAAGAAATTAAATTAATCAACTCAAAGCAGGTCTAAACATGTCTCAAACTACAAACGTAATGGCATTTAGATTTGAAGTAACACACTGAATGAAATCTTTAGAAATGAACACATGTTATGATAGGTGAATCAGAATGAAATGATAGCGGCTTGGTAACTCACCAATTAAATGAAAAAAGAAAGAAAGGAAGCACACAGTGTTATGAATATCACCAAAAGAACAAGAACTTAGAATTTCTGTCCTTGGCTTTCAGCCGGCCAAGAACCAAAGTGCAGAACAAGATTATTAAAGAGCAAAGAGCACAGAGTTTTAGTTTTTTTTTGTAGTTTTTTAATGATTCGAGAGCTGTTTCAAAGGGGAATGGAGATGGATTTATATAGTGTAAGAATTAAACACACATAAACATGGAAAATTCAGTCAAACACTAGAAAGGAAAGAACTCAACATCAGTAAGGAAAAGGAGAAGATTTCGAAACCCTAATTTTAGGTAAAGTACATGAATCGATAGAAATCTAAAATCAATAAAAGGTAAAAATCACACGCTGCATAGAATAAGATGAACATAGACATGAATATTATTTAAATCAAAGGATCGAATAAGATTTGGTTCGATTTAAAAGAATCTGAAACCCTAATTTTAGGATAAGTAAAAAATCGGCAAAGAAGAACAGATTTACACATAATAGGGTGCATATAGACGAGATATCATTTAAAATCACAGAATTGAACCATATTTTGTTAGATATAAAGGAGATCTAAAACCCTAATTTTTAGGGTAAGTAAGAATCACAAAGATACATAGAGATTCATAGAGATTCATACCATAAAAGAATAAGAACGAACATAGACGGAAAAGTTCAAGGAACTGAACTAGTTTTAGTTCGAAGTTGAAGAGATCTTCTTGCCATGTTTAGGCATGTGCTATATAGAAGGTTCCAGTACCGGGGGGAAGTAGAATATGGCAAAAAATATCTAGGTAATCTCATGTCCGGTGGGATTAGGAGAGGAAATTGGGAGGAGACGACTAGGGTTTGGGCAGAGAGGTGAGAGAGGTTTGAGAGAATTTGAAGGTGGCGGGTGGAGGGGAAAGCTTAGGGTTAGGGTAGGGTTTGGTTAATTAAAACGGTATGAGTAATATGGGTCGTTGATCTTAGAGATCAACGACCACGATTAGTCGGGGGTTCTGGGTTGGGTTAGTTAATTGGTTGGCCTGAGGGGTTATTTGGTTTGGGATCAGGTATTATTGGGTTGGGGATGAGGTAGTTTATGTCCGAAATTAGGATTAATTTAGGGCAAGATTTTAAATACCCTATTTTTAAAAAATAAATAATTTATAAAATAAATAAATAAATAACCAAAAATATTATTTGTGCATGAAATATATAAAAAATAATTACCTAATATTATAAAAATATAAAAAGCCTTTTTCTGCATAGATAATGTAATTATATATGCATATGGGCTATTATTGTAAAAATGTACAATTAGCCTTAAAATGCAAATGTAATTATGAGAAATGTACTGAAAAATGTTTAAAAACCTCACATTGGTACAAATTATAATTTTAAATGCTTAAATCATCATAAAAATAATTTGGAGGGTAATTATTGATTCAGTACCAGTAGTCCGGGAGTTCTCCGATGTGTTTCCTTCTGATCTTCCAGGCATGCCACCAGATTGTGATAATGATTTCTGCATTGATTTGGATCCAGGTACCCATCCTATGTCTATCCCACCTCCATATGGCTCTGAAAGAATTGAAGGAGTTGAAGGAACAACTTGAAGAGTTGCTAGAAAAGGGGTTCGTCAGGCCGAGTGTATCACCTTAGGGTATACCAGTGTTATTTGTGAAGAAGAAAGATGGGACTATGCGGATGTGCATTGATTACCTCCAGTTGAACAAAGTCACCATTAATAACAAGTACCCATTACAGCATATTGATGATCTATTTGACCAGTTACAGGGTGCTAGGGTGTTCTCTAAGATCGACTTGAGATCGGGGTACCATCAGTTGAAGATTCGGGACTTAAATGTTCTGAAGACTGCTTTTCGTACTAAATATGGCCATTATGAGTTTCTAGTTATATCCTTCGGCTTAACTAATGCCCCAACAACATTTATGGATCTAATGAATAGGGTGTTCATGCCGTATATTTATTCATTCGTCATTGTTTTCATTGACGACATTTTGATTTATCGTGAAGCATAGAGCAGCACGAACAACACTTGAGAGTGGCGCTCTAGACTCTGCGGGAACAAAAGCTATATGCTAAGTTCTCCAAGTGTGAGTTTTGACTAAATTTTGTAGCATTCTTGGGGTATGTTGTATCAGGCGAGGGCATTAAGGTAGATAGCAAGAATATTGAGGCAGTTCAGAGTTGGCCTCGTCCCACTTCGGCGACTGAGATCAAGAGCTTCTTGAGGTTAGCAGGTTATTATCACCGGTTTGTGGAGGACTTCTCATCTATTGCAGCACCTTAGACTAGATTGACCCAGAGGGGTGCTTAGTTCCGTTGGTTCGATGATTGTGAGGCGAACTTCCAGAAGCTCAAGATAGCTTTGACTACAGCACCAATCCTAGTGTTGCCTTTCGATTCGGGGATGTATATTGTGTATTGCGACACTTCACAAATTGGTTTGGGTTGCGTATTGATGCAGGAGGGGCGAGTTATTACATATGATTCACGTCAGCTGAATCCTCATGAGAAGACATATCATGTGCATGATTTGGAGTTGGCCGCGATTGTTCAAAATCTTAAGATCTGGAGGCATTATCTTTATGGGGTGTCCTGTGAGGTTTATACTGATCATCGTAGCTTGCAGCATTTGTTCAAGCAAAGGGATCTCAATTTGAGGTAGTGCAGATGGATGGAGTTACTGAAGGATTATGAAATCACCATTCATTATCATCCGGGCAAGGCGAATGTAGTCAAGGATGCGTTGAGCAGGAAGGTAGTGAGTATAGGTAGCTTGGCATTCATCTCAGTAGAGGAGAGTCCACTAGCTTTGGACATTCAGTCCTTGGCTAACAGACTTGTGAGGTTGGATATTTCAGATCCCAGCCGAGTTCTTGCATACATAGTTGCCTAGTCTTCACTATTGGAGTAGATCAAGGCTCGACAGTTTTATGATCCAAACCTGTTGGCTCTTAGGAGACGGTACTACAGGGTGGTTCCAAGGAGGTTACTATCAGCGAGGATGGTGTTCTACGACTCTAGGGTCGTCTATGTGTTCCTAATGTCGATAGCTCGAGGGAGAGGATTCTAGAGGAGGCTCACAGTTATCGATATTCCATTCATCCAGGTGCTATGAAGACGTATCACGATCTGAGATAGCATTATTGCCTACGGATGAAGAAAGAAATAATTGAGTATGTAGCTAGGTGCCTTAATTGCCAACAGTTTAAGTATGAGCAGTAGAGGCCAGGTGGCCTACTCTAGTAGATGACTATACCTGAGTGGAAGTGGGAGCTTACTTTGGACTCCGTAGTTGGGTTGTCATGGACCTTGAAAAAGTTTGATGCAGTTTGGGTCATTGTTGATAGTTTGACCAAGTCGGCGCACTTCATTCCGGTTGTGACAATGTGTACTTCAGAGAGGTTGGCCTAGGTTTATATTCAGGAGATAGTTCGATTGCATGGTTTGCCTATTTCCATCATATCCGATAGAGGCCCTCAGTTTACTTCACATTTCTGGAGAGCAATACAGAGTGAGTCGGGGACCCGTGTAGAGCTCAGCACAACATTTTATCCACAGATCAATGGGAAGTCGGAGCGGACAGTTCAGATTTGGGAGGACATGCTCAGAGCATGTGTGATTGATTTTGGGGGATAGTGGGATCGATTATTGCCCTTGGACGAGTTTGCTTACAACAACAGAAATTAGTCCAGCATTGAGATGGCCCCATTGGAGGCTTTATTTGGTCGGCGATGTCGTTCTCCCATCGGGTGGTTTGAGCCCGGTGAGGCTAGGTAATATGGTACTGATTTGGTGAAGGATACCTTGGAAAAGTTAAAGTTGATTCACGGGCGACTTCACACAGCATAGTCCATACATATGAGTTACATGGATCAGAAGGTGTGTGGTTTATCATTTATGGTGGGCGAGAAGGTTCTCTTAAAAGTCTCGCCGATGAAGGGGATCATGAGATTTGGGAAGAGAAAGTTGAGCCCAAGGTTTATAGGCCCATTTAAGGTGTTGAGGCGAGTTGGAGAGGTTTCTTATGAACTTACTTTGCCTCCCAGTCTATCGGGAGCTCATCCAATTTTTCACGTGTCTATGCTTCAGAGGTATCATGCCGACATGTCACATGTGTTATACTTTATTACGATTCAGTTAGATGAGAGTCTGGGTTATGAGGAGGAGCCAGTTGCCATTGTTGATAGGCAGGTTTGCCTGTTGAGGTCCTAGAGGATATCCGTGGTAAAGGTTCAGTGGAGGGGCCAACCAGTCGAGAAGACGACAAGGGAATCTGAGGAGGACATGCATAACATATACCCACACCTATTCAGCACTCCAAGTATGATTCTAGACCCGTTCGAGGATGAATGTTTGTTTAAGAGGTAGATATTGTAATGACTCGATCAGTTGTTTTACTTTTTAGAACCTCGTTCCCCTAAATAACAATCCCGTATGTGCTTTTACTGCTTAATTACTTGCGGGGATGGTTAGTTCGAGATTTGAAAGGGTTCGCGTTGAAATCGTGACACTTGGTTCCTTAAGTTGGCCTTAAAAGGCTAAGTTTGACTTTGGTCAACATTTTGAGTAAACAACCTTGGAATCGGGTAATGATGGTTACAATAGGTTCGTATGATGATTTTGGACTTGGCGTATGTTCGGATCGGATTTTGGATGACCAGGGAGCGTTTCAGAGCCTAATAGTGAAAGTTGGTTCTTTGAAGGTTTTGAAGTTCTCTAAATTTGGTTTGGAGTAGGTTTTGGTGATATCAAGGTCCAAATGGGATTCCGAGACTGGGAATAGTTCTGTAATGTCATTTAAGCCTTGCACGCAAATTTTGGTGTCATTCTAAGTAGTTTAAGTACGCTTCGGTGCGTTGGGAGTAAATTGAAGAACTTAAAGTTCTGGTCCCGCTGGAGCATCTACCACGGGAACTGGTCCAACTAGAGCATCTACCACGGGGACTAGTCCCACTCGAGCATCTACCACGGGGACTGGTCCCACTGGAGCATCTACCACGGGGACCTGGTCCTAATCTGGAGCAACTGGGGGGGTCTGCAGGTACTACCTGGCTACTACGCGGGCTGCACCACTACCCCTACCATGGCCTCAACCGCGGCCTCGGCCTCTCGCGGCCCTAGCTGGTGGTACTGGTGGCTAGTCCTCCAATCCGGTAATGCGAGTCCTCACCATCTATGAGAGAGTGAAACAACAGAAGTTTAGTTACCAGAATAAATAGATTCTCATGACAAGAATTCAAGGATGTGAAATTTCCTAAAGGTTCTGTAGCCTCTCAAAGATAAGCACGGACATCTCCGTATCGATCCGCAAGACTCTACTAAACCTACTCATGACTCGTGAGACCTATGTAACCTAGGCTTTGATACTAACTTGTCACGACCCTAAACTCAAACATGTCGTGATGGCACCTATAGATGGTACTAGGCCCTCTGACTTCCACAATACTACAATAATTCATTCAAAGATATGCCAAAAGACTTTTTGTATAATAGAATTTCATAAAAAGAAACAGGAGTTGAACCCAAAAAAAGAAATGCAGAAAGAAAATCCCTTAACGTCGGGGTGTCACTGAGTCATGAGCAACTACTAAATACTGGTCGGACAATATACAACTAAGGGGAAGATAAAGAAGAAGAAAGTAGGGTTGTGATCGCCGGATAGCTACCTTGCTATCTCCAGTGGTTAGCTACATGAATATCAGCAACCGCTACCGTGGCCAGAAATGCCTGGATCTGAACACAAGGTGCAGGGAGTAACGTGAGTATACCAACTTCGTAAGAAAAATATGTAAATAAAGGCTAAGAAGTAGTGACGAGCTAGATGCAAGTACAATTCATAACACAAAATTCAATAAAGTACGACATGCTTTACAACCAAAGTTTAAGTCAAATAAGCTTGTTTAAATCAAGTTCCAGTAAAATCAATTAAAAGTATCTTTCAACAGTTCTCAAACAAGGACTCAAAGCAACTATGAGCATAAATGATAAATTCATATACCGCCCCTCGGGCAAACATCACTTAGTCCTCCCAATCACTCCAATCTCACAATCACTCAGCACTCAGCACTCGACAACTATGAACATGACTGAGTACGGAATATCAACCAAAACAGTGAGAGGACAACAAGAAACTACCTCTAAGGGTCCAAACAATACCGACATAAAGACTAGACATGGTATCTAGCATAATTTATAGTAAATCTTTCTAAAACACATAAAGAGCATTTAGCTACAACAGATTGTTCAACTTTATAGTTGCTACGGGATGGACCAATTCACAATCCCTAATGGTGCACGCCCACACACCCACGTAGCATGTGCGTCACCTCCAAATAGTCACATGACACAAAAATCCGGGGATTCATACCTTCAAGACTAGATTTACAACTGTTACTTACCTCAATCCAAGAAAATTCCAACCTCGCAATGCCCTTGCCTCTTGATTCGGCCTCTAAATGTCCCAAATCTTGCAACAAGTAATACAACACAATCAATAAAGGCTAAGGGGATCAATCCCACAAAAACCTACTGAATTAGAGCTAAAATCCAAAATTCACTCAAACCCGACCCTTGGGCCCAAGTCTCGAAATCCGAAAAAAGTCACAAAACCCGTAAACTCATTCGCTCACGAGTCTAACCATACTAAATCCATCAAACCCGACATCATCTGTTCTCTCAAATCCCAAAAATATACTCTCCAAAATACCAAGCCCTTCCCCCAATTTCACTTCAAAACCCTACTAATTAGGTGAGAAATCAATGGGAAAACACCATAGCTAATGATAATTAGTCTCAATGGACTTGAATCCCCTTCAAAAATCACCTCAAAAGCTCCAAAGTCAAAAATGGTGGAAATGAAGAAAAATCTCGAAGTCCTCTATTTATACATTCTGCCTAGTGAAACCGCATCTGCGGTGCCTTTTTCCACTTATGCGATGCCACACCTATAGAATTTTCATCGCAGGTGCGGAACTCACTTAAACTCCCAGGTTCTGCATCTATGGCCACAATTTCGCACCTGTGATTGCGCACCTCCGCATCTCCCTTCGCTTGTGCGGAAATCGACCAACTCCTCACCTCTGCATCTGCGACCCAGCCTCGCATTTGCGGGCTCGCAGATGTGACCCCTTTCTTGCACTTGTGTTTCTAGTCCACCTCAGCCTAGCCCGCAGCTGTGGCCTCCCAAGCGCTTCTGCAACCTCGCACTTGCGGCTCCCTCTCCGCAGGTGCGAAAAACACCAGCGGCAGCAGCTCAGCTGCATTTCCAAGTTCCAAACCTTCCGTTAGCCTTCCAGAATCACCCCGAGCCCCTCGGTACCTCAACCAAACATACCAAAAAGTCATATACCAACATACGAACTTATCTGTGCCTTCAAATCACTCAACAACATCAAAACATCACATTAGCCTCGGATTCAAGCTTACGAACTTCTAAACTTCCAAATTCCGCAAACAACATCGAAACCTATCAAACCACGTCTGAATGACCTCAAATATTACACACACATCATAAATGACACCACAAACCTACTCCAACTCCCGGAAATCCATTTCGACCTTGATATCAAATTTTCCACTACCGACCAAAATCGTCGAATTTTCAACTTTTACCAATTCAAGCTTAATTCCACTACGGACCTCCAAATCACATTCCGGACGCACTCCTAAGTTCAAAATCACCTAACGGAGCTAACAGAACCATCAAAAAATCGAATTCGATATCGTTTACACATAAGTCAGCATCCGATTGACTTTTCTAACTTAAGCTTCTAATAAAGAGACTAAGTGTCTCAATTCCCTCTGAAACCACGCCAGACCCGAACCAACTAACCTGGTATATCACAATTTAGCTGAATAACACAAAAAGAAGTAGAAATAGGGGAAACAAGGCTATAACTCTCGAAACGACTGGCCATGTCGTTACAGCGGACTAGTTCATGAGCCTTATCGATCTGTTGCCAAATTTTGTTACTGTAAATATAGCTTCAGTTTATTGATCAAACATATAAATATGCAACTTTATGTACCATAAGCATATTTTCCTAATTTCAATAAAAACAATATTCATCTCAAATATATATATATATTATTATAAAGCATGAATACAATATCAATTTAAAAAAGTAACCTTATAATATTAAGCATAATAACTCATAATAAAGGGATATAACCGGAATTGTACATATTAGCCTTATAATCCTATTCGTTTTAGGACATAATACTACACGTTAGGAATCCTATTAGTATAATTACTTTCGGGGTGTATAATTCATATAAAATTGAAAAAGTAAATATTTTTAGTCATGCCACCCAATTACTTCCAGGATGTACTTCTTAAAAATTCCTATTACTAATTTAATTTTAAAATGTATTATAATGTCATATTACTAATTTAATTTGAGAATGTATTACATTATTCAATATTTATTTAGAAAAAGGAGAGACTATATTATTATAAAATTATAAATACAATATTAACATACCAAAATAACCCTAAAATATTAAGCGGAAGAACTCATAGGGAAAGAACATAATTGTAATAACCTATTTTTGGATTACAATACCTTTTATGCTTGTAACGACCCGACCGATCATTTTGCTTTATAGATCCCTGTTCCTCTAAATAAGAGTCTCCTTATGTGTTTTTAAAGTTTTATGACTTGAGGAGATGAATAGTTTGGGATTTGGAAGGGTTCGGGTTAAAATCATAATACTTGGTTCCTTAAGTTGACCTTAAAAGGCTAAGATTGACTTCGGTCAACATTTTGAGTAAACGACCTCAGAATAGGGATTTGATGGTTCCAATAGATTCATATGATAATTTCAGACTCGGACATATGTTCAGATCGGGTTTTGGACGACCCGAGAGCAGTTCGGCGCCTAATAGTGAAAGTTGGCATTTTGGGTGAATTTCATAAGTTGTTGAAGTGGATTTACTTCATAAACGTGTGTTTGGGATTTTGAGCCTGGGAATAGATTCATATGGTGATTATGGATTTAATAGCACGTCTGGATGTGGTTTTGGAGGTCCGTAGGTCATTTTGGGGTCATTTGGCGAAAGTTGGAAATTTGAAGGTTTTTGGGAAGTTTGACCGAGAGTGGACTTTTTGATATCGGATTCAGATTCTGATTCTGGAAGTTGGAGTTGGTCTGTAATGTCATTTAGGACTTTTGTGCAACATTTGAAGTTAATCAGACGTGATTTGATAGTAATCAGACGACATATGCATTTTAGAAGTTTTGAGTTTTCATGATTTGATTCATGCATTTTGGCGTCCGATTCATTTTTTTAAATTTAATTCCAGCATTTCGATCGAACGAACAAGTTCGTATGATTTATTTAGACTTGTGTGGACGTTTGGTTTGAATTCTCGAGGCTCGGGTGAGTTTCAGATGCGTTCGAATGGATGAGAAGACTTAAGTTTTTCTATTTTTTTGCTGGTGTCTCAGGTATCGCAAATGCGAGATTTTGTTCGCATTTGCAAAACAAGCTTCGCAATTACGAAGAAGCTTGGACAAGTCAGGACTCGCACTTGCGAGATTTTCAATAACTTTTACGATCAACCTCCAGTCGCATTTGCGAAGATTTTGTCGCATTTGCAACCTTGGCAGAGAGGGCTCAACATCGCATTTGCGACAAGGTGTAGCAATTGCGACACCTGCAATCTGTGCAACAGCTTTTATTACGAGACTTAACCTTATTTCCATCATTTCTCATTTGGTCTTAGGCGATTTTGAGAGCGTTTTTGGGAGGGGTTCCATCACAATCAAGAGGTAAGTGACCCCAATCGATTCTTTAGCTAAATACACGAATCATAAGTAGATTTAACATGGAAAATAGTAGGATTTATGGGATTTTTGAGGAAAACCTAGGATCTTAATAAAAAATGGGGTGTAACCACGAAAATGATTGTGGAATGGGGTGAAAATTTTATATTTGACTTCGTGAGGTTATGGGTAACAACTTTCTTCAAAAATTTCCGCAATCCATGCATGTGGGCCTGGGGTGAATTTTAAGAATCCTTCAATTGGGGTTGGGTAACCACTTTAATAGTTAGGATAACATGTATTGATTATCTTATACAACATTTGACTAGTTTCGAGTCGTTTGGCACCGAGTTGAGGGTTTAAAGCACATTTGTGGACGGAAAAGTAATATTTGAGACGAGGTAAGTCTCTCTTCTAACCTTGTAAGAGGTAATTAACCCCATAGGCGAATTGAATTAATATATGCTTCTATTTGTGGGGGGATACGTACACACGAGGTGAGAAGAGACCGTACGTAGCTGCTAATCATGCTTATGTCTGGGTAGTTTCGGACCCAAATCATGTTATACATGCGATGTTTGCACCCTAATTGTTAATTTAAGTGCTTAAATCATGTTGTAACTTGATAATGGAATTATATAAGGTCTAGTTTTATTTACTTGAGTTTTTGACGGGTTAATTGACCGTTAATGAGATTTGGTGTTTCTTTGAATACTAGCCTCTTAATAATCTTTGAATCGGTTGTTTATAAAGTATTTTCACTTCTTGTGGAGTGGGCCGAACGCCTCGGCAGTAGAATAGATGCATCTATAGTTTATGCCATTCCACCCTCGGTAGTGCAAAATTCATATATTTGTATGTTGGATTAGGTCGTACGACCTCGGCATAATTCGCGCGTAATAATTATTGGAGACAAATTTTAATTGATATTGTTTCATTGGCTTGAGAGATTAAGTTGTTAAATGATGGAAATTAATTTAGGATTGACTATTACGGAAAGAATTGTTTATTTATTTCTTGTTATTAAGTTTTCAGTTGTATTTATATAATCCATGATTAATTATAATTTCAATATTTTATTGTTAGACCATAGTAAGTATCGAAGTTGACCCCTCGTCACTAATTCTTTGATGTTAGACTAGATACTTACTGGGTACATGTTGTTGATGTACTCACGATACATTTCTGCACTAATCGTGCATGATCTGAGGTAGGTGCATCTGGTTATCAGTCCGGCGCGCACCCTTGATTTCCACAAGATTTTGCGGTGAACTGCCTTGCGAGCCTGTTCTGCAGCGCCCAAAGTCTTATACACTCCAGACAGTATGTAGTATTTTTTGGTATATTCTACTAGTAGCTCAAACACTTGTGACACCAGATCTTGGATATTATGCTAGTAGACACATGATGATTTTTGGGATATTTACTTACCTTATTTGCTCTTAAAATTATTTATCTCTCGTTTTATTAAATTTTACTTCGTACATAAGCACTAATTAAAAATCAGCTATTTTAAAAATGTTAAAAAAAAATCATGTGGTAAGTTCACTATTGGCTTGCCTAGCGGTAACATTGGGCGCCATCACAGCCTATAGGAGAAATTGGGTCGTGACAACATGGTATCAGAGCTCTAGGTTCACGTATGTCTCACAAGTTATGAGTAGGCCTAATAGAGTCTTGCGGATCAGTGAGAAGACGTTCGTACTTATCTTCGAGAGGCTATTGGGTGATAGGAAATTACTATTTCTTCATCTTCTATCATGTAGTTGATGTTATACTAAGTATGATTCTCTTATTCTCTCACAGATGGTGAGTATGCGCACAATAAATGTTTCAGACCCAGGTGGAGCTGCTCCCCCTGTTGCTAGAGGCCGAGTAGAGGCCGGGGGAGGGCTCTAGCTCGAGGTAGAGGATGAGGGCATCCCAGAGTTGCTCCAGCCATTCCACCAGCGAATCCAGTAGAGGATCCCATTATTGAGGAGCAGGGAGAGGTGCCTGCAGCAGATCCAACCCCGGTAGATTTCATGTCAGCACCGGGCTTCCAGGAGGTCATGGGTTATATACTACGGTTCATGGACACTATGACTCAGGCTAGTTAATTTCCAGCAGACCAAGCCATATCCCAGGCGGGAGGGAGAGTACAGACCCCTACTACTCAGGTTCCTAGGCATGCAGCTAATGTATATCAGACCTTGGGTACATTACCCATGGGCGGAGCCCAGCCAGTGACAACAGTCGTACTTGAGCCCAAACCAAATGCGGCCCGTGAGCCATAGAAGCTATTGGACAGATGGACTAGGCTACACCCTCCTATCTTCGGAGGTGAGCGACATGAGGATCCTAGGACTTCATTGATTGGTGCAGGGACAAACTGCACAACATGAGGATATTAGAGACCCACGAGGTGTATTTTACTACTTTCCAGCTAGAGGGCAGGGCCCGTAGGTGGTGGCAGTCACATCTTCTCGGCAGACGAGTTGGTTCTCCTCCCATGACCTGGTATCACTTCACACGCCTTTTCTTGGATAGGTATATTCCACCCTCATATAGGGAAGAGTTGCGATTTCAGTTTGAGCAGCTCCAATAAGGTCAAATATCAATGACCGATTATGAGGTGAGATTCTCTGAGTTGTCTCTCCATGCACTTATGATACTTTCTACTAAGGTGGAGAGAGTATGGAGGTTTGTTGCGGGGTTGCAATCTGGTACTCAGGCCACTATGGCCTAAGAGGTTGAGATGGGGACTTCTTACCAACTAGTTGTGGAGATAGCTAGGAGGATTGAGGGTTACCGTCAGTAGGGCCGAGAGCAGATGTTGCGGGACAAGCGATTTCATTATTCTAGAGGGTTCAGTGGTGCTCTGTCTAGGGGAAGAGGTCAGTTCTGGAGGGATCAGCCTAGCAGGACTACATATCCAGCACCGCCGCCTCCTCGGAGTGCTCTAGTACGACCTTGTTTTAGTGCCATGCCAGAGAGTTCCTACTACCCACCAGCTATTTAGGGTTCTTCCAGTGGGTATTCAGGCAAACAGACTCAGACTTCAGGTCAGTAGTCCACGTACTGAGAGGTTGTTTTGAGTGCGGGCATTTAAGCCATGTGCGGAGGTTCTGCCCCAGGCATCGAGGCATGATAATGCAGCAAGATTCTTAGCCTATAATTACAACACTAGTCGTCCGGCCGCCTAGAGGCGGTCATGGACTGTATGCTACAGTTCATGTACACTATGACTCATGCTAGCTTATTTCCAGCATACTCATCCACATTCCAGGCGGGAGGGGGAGCACATGCCCCTACTGCTCAGGCTCCTGGGCATGCAGCTGCTATATATCAAACCTTGGGCACACTACCTGTGGGCGAAGCCCAAAAAATGGCAGCAGCCGTACCTGAGCCCAGACCAGCTACCGCTGGCGAGCTGCAGAAGCTATTAACAAATAGGCAAGGCTACACCCTCCTATCTTTGGAGGTGAGTGACATAAAGATCCTCAGGAATTCATTGATCAGTACAGGGACAGACTGCACAACATGGTATATTGGAGTCCCACGGGGTTGATTTAACTACTTCCACCTAGAGGGAAGGGCCCGTAGATGGTGGCAGTCTTATATTCTTTGCAAACCACTAGGTTCTCCTCCCTTGACTTGGGACCAGTTCACACGTACCTTTCTGGATAGGTATATTCCACCCTCTCAAAGGGAAGAGTTGCGGTTTCAGTTTGAGCTACTCCAGCAAGGCCAGATGTCATTGACCGATTATGAGGCGAGATTCTCTGAGTTTTATCGCCATGCCCTTATGATACTCCCTACTGAGGCAGAGAGAGTACGGAGGTTTGTTACGGGGTTGCACTCCAGTATTCAGGCCACTATGGCTCCAAGAGATGAGATGGGGACTTCTTACCATCTAGTTATGGAGATAGCTTAGAGGATCGATGGTTTTCATCAGCGGGGCCTAGAGCAGATGCCATAGGAAAAGCGGTTCCATTATTCTGGTGGATTCACTGGTGCCCCATCTGGGGGCAGGAGTCATTTTGGGAGAGGTCAGCCTAGCCGACCCAGATATCCAAAATCGTCGCCTCCTCGGGGTGCTCCAAAGCGACCTTATTTCAGGGCCATGCCAGAGAGTTCCTATCGGCCACCATCTATTTAGGGTTCCTCCAATGGATTCAGTCCATTAGGGTCATACTTCAAATCAGGAGTCCACTGTACCGAGAGGTTGTTTGGAGTGTGGGTATCTCAACCATGTGCGAAGGTTCTGCCCCAGGCTTCGGGGCAAGGTAGTGTAGCAGGGTTCTATTCCATGATTACATCACCAGTAGCCGCATCAGCCGTCTGGCTGCCCAGAGGTGGAGGGCAGGTGGGCATGGGCCGTCCCAGAGGTGTAGGCCATGCAGGTGGAAGCCAGCCAGGTGGCGCTCCAGCTAAATTCTATGCTTTCCCGGCCAAACCAGATGTAGTGGACTCAAATGTCGTGATCACTAGTATATTTATGTCTATGGCAGGTATTCTTCATTATTATTTGATCCAGGGTCTACCTATTCATATGTGTCATCTCCGTTTGCTCATTTCCTGGATGTTCCTTGTGAGTCCTTGGGTACTCTTATTTATGTGTCCACTCCGGTGGGCGATTTTGTTATTGTGGATCGGGTCTATCGGTCCTGCTTTATTACATTCTGTGGTTATGAGAATAGAACAGATCTTCTACTACTTGATATGACCGAATTTGAGGTCATCCTAGGCATGGACTGGTTATCTCCATGCCACGCCATCCTCGATTGCCATGCAAAGACTGTTACCTTGGTGATGCCATAGTTGCCTAGATTGGAGCGGAAGGGTTCGTCTATCAGCACACCTAGTCGGTTCATCTCTTTTATGAAGGCTCGCCACATGGTCGAGAAAGGTTATTTGTCTTATCTAGCCTATGTTTGGGATAGTATCGCAGAGGCTCCCGCGACTAATTCAGTACTTATAGTCTTGGAGTTCTCCGATGTGTTTCCTTCTGATCTCTCAGGCATGCCACCAAATTGTGATATCGATTTTTGCATTGATTTGGCTCCAGGAACCCAACATATATCTATCCCACTATACCGTATGGCTCTGATATAGTTGAAGGAGTTGAAGAAACAACTTGAGGAGTTGCTGGCAAATGGGTTCATCAGGCCGAGTGTGTCGCCTTAGGGTGCATCAATGTTATTTGTGAAGAAGAAAGATGGGACTATACGGATGTGCATTGATTACCACCAGTTGAACAAAGTTACCATAAAAAACAAGTGCCCGTTGTCATGGATTAATGATTTGTTTGACCAGTTGCAGGTTGCCAGGGTGTTCTCCAAGATCTATTTGATATCTGGGTACCATTAGTTGAAGATTCGGGATTCGAATGTTCCGAAGATTGCTTTCCGGACTAGATATGACCATTATAAGTGTATAGTGATGTACTTCGGTCTGAATAACACCGCGACGACATTTATGGATTTGATGAACAAGGTGTTCAAGACATATACTGACTCGTTTATCATTGTCTTCATTGATGACATCTTGATCTACTCGCGCAGCATGGAGGAGCACGATCATCATTTGAGAGTGGTGCTTCAGACCTTGAGGTAACAAAAACTATATGCTACATTCTCTAAGTCTGAGTTTTAGCTAGATTTTGTAGCTTTATTGGGGCATGTTGTATCAGGCGAGGTTATTAAGGTGGATCCCAAGAAGATCGAGGTAGTTCAGAGTTGGCCTCACCCTACCACAGCAGCCGAGATTAGGAGCTTTTAGGCGTTAGCGGGTTATTATTGTCGGTTTGTGGAGGTATTCTCATCTATTGCCGCACCTTTGACTATATTGACCCAGAAGGGTGCTCTATTTTGTTGGTACGATGATTGTGAGGCGAGATTTCAGAAGCTTAAGACAACTTTGACTACGGCATAAGTTCTAGTATTGCCTTCCGGTTTAGGGATGTATACTGTGTATTGTGACACTTTGGGTTGTTTATTGATGCAAGAGGGACAAAATAATGCATATACTTCACTTTAGCTGAAGCCCCATGAGAAGAATTATCATGTACACAATTTGGAGTTGGCTGTTATTGTTCATACTCTTAAGATCTGGAGGCATTATCTTTTGGGGTGTCCTGTGAGGTTTACACTGATCATCGTATCTTGCAACATTTGTTCAAGCAGAGGGATCTCAATTTGAGGTCGTGCATGTGGATTGAGTTACTAAAGGACTATGATATTACCATTCTTTATCATCTGGGCAAGGCAAATATAGTTGCGGATTCTTTGAGCAGAAACGCGAAAAGTATGGGTAGTTTGGCATTCATTTCATCAGAGGAGAGGCCATTAGCTTTGGACATTCAGTCCTTATCTAACAGACTTGTGAGGTTGGATATTTCAGAGCCCAATTGAGTTCTTGCATGTGTCTTTACTCGTTCTTCGCTATTGGAGCAAATCAGGGCTCGATAGTTTGATGATCTGTACTTGTTGGTTCTTAGAGAGACGGTACTACATGATGGTGCCAAGGAGGATACTATCAGCGAGGATAGTGTTCCGAAACTCTAGGCTCATCTATTTGTTCCTAATGTCGATAGCTTGAGGGAGAGGATTTTAGAAAAGGCACACAGTTCTTGGTATTCTATTCATCTAGGTGCTATGAAGATGTATCGCGACCTGAGGCAGCATTATTGGTGACAACAGATGAAGAAGGACATAAATGAGTATTTTGTGAGGTGTCTAAATTGCCAGCAAGTTAAGTATGAGCACCAGAGGCCAGGTGGCCTGCTCCAATAAATGACTATAAATTACTTTGGACTCCGTTGTTGGGTTGTCACGGACCTTGCGAAAGTTTGATGCAGTTTGGGTCATTGTTGATAGGTTGACCAAGTCAATGCACTTCATTCCGGTTGTGACCACGTGTACTTCAGAGAGGTTGGCCTAAGTTTATATTCAGGAGATAGTTCGATTGCATGGTGTGCATGTTTCCATCATATCCGATAGAGGCCCTCAGTTTACTTTGCATTTCTGGAGAGCAGAGTAGAGTGAGTTGGGGACCCGGGTAGAGCTCAGCACGACTTTTCATCCATAGACCGATGAGCAGTTAGAGCAGATAGTTCAAAATTTTGAGGACATGCTCAAAGCATGTGTGATTGACTTTGGAGGGCAGTGGGATCGATTCTTGTCTTTGGATGAGTTTGCTTACAACAACAGTTATCAGTCCAGTATCAAGATGGCTCCATTTGAGGCTTTATATGGTCGGCGATGTCGTTCACCCATTGTATGGTTTGAGCCTGGCGAGGCTAAGTTATATGGCACTGATTTGGTGAAGGATGCCTTAGTAAAGGCAAAGTTGATTCAGTAGCGACTTCACTGATTTGGTGAAGGAGCGTTATTTATCATTAATGGTGGGTGAGAAGTTTCTCTTGAAAGTCTCGTTGATGAAGGGGATCATGAGGTTCGGGAAGAAGGACAAGTTGAGCCCAAGGTTTATAGGACCATTTGAAGTGTTGAGACGAGTTGGGGAGGTTGCTTGTGAGATTGATTTACCTCCCAGTCTATCGGGAATTCATCCGGTTTTCCACGTGTCTATGCTCTGGAGGTATCATGATGACAGGTCGCATGTGTTAGACTTCATAATGGTTCAGTTAGATGAGAGCCTAGGTTATGAGGAGGAGCCAGTTTCCATTGTTGATAGACATGTTCGCTAGTTGAGGTCCAAGAGGATTTCCGTGGTAAAGGTTCAGTGGAGGGGCCAACCAGTTGAGGAGGCGACTTGGGAGTCCGAGGAGGACATGCAAAGCATATATCCGCACTTATTCAGCTCTCCAGCTATGATTCTAGATCCGTTCGAGGACGAATATTTGTTTAAGAGGTGGCGAATGTAACGACCCAACCGGTCATTTTGCTTTCTAGATTCCCATTCCCCTAAATAAAACTCCCCATATGTGTTTTTACTGGTTTATGACTTGGTGGGATGGTTAGTTCGGGATTTGGAAGGGTTCGGGATGAAGTCGGAACACTTGGTTCCATACGTTGGCCTTAAAAGGCAAAGTTTGACTTCGTTCAATGTTTTGAATACACGGCCTCAGAATCGGTGTTTGACTGTTCCAATAGGTTCTTATGATAATTTCGGACTTGGGCGTATGTTCGGATCAGGTTTAGGATAATCCAGGAACGTTTCAGCGCCTAATATTGAACGTTGGCATTTTGGGTAAATTTCATAAGTTTGGGTTGAAGTTGATTTTTATGTTATCAACATCCGTTTAGGATTTTGAGCCTAGGAATAGCTCCGTATGTTGATTATGGTCTTAGGAGCGTGTCTGGATGAAGATTTGGAGGTCCATAGGTCGTTTCGGGTCATTTGGCGAAAGTTAGAAAATTGAAGGTTTTTGGGAAGTTTGAATGAGAGTGGACATTTTGATATCGGGTTCGGGTTCAAATTTAGGAAGTTGGAGTAGGTCTGTAATGTCATTTAGGACTTGTGTGCAAAATTTGAGGTCAATCGGACGTGATTTGATAGGAATTGGACGTGCGGATGTGTTTTAGAAGTTTTGAGTTTTCATGATTTGATTCATGCATTTTGGCGTCCTATTCGTGCTTTTAGATATTATTCCGGTTTTTTGATCGTGCGAGAAAGTTCGTATGATATTATTAGACTTGTGTGGATGTTTGGTGTTAATCCCCGAGGGCTCAGGTGAGTTTTGAACATGTTTGGATGGATGAGAAGACTTCAGTTTTTGCTGGTGTCTCAGGTATCGCAAATGCGAGATATTGTTCACATTTGTGAGACAGGCTTCACAATTGCGAAGAACCCTGGTCAAGGCAGGACTCGCATTCGTGAGATTTCCAATGGTTTTTGCGATCATCCTCCATTCGCATTTGCGAAGATAAAGTCGCATTTGTGACCTTGGAAGTGGGGGCTCAGCATTGCATCTGCGAAGGTTTTGTCGCATTTGCGAATTGCGACACCTGCGACCTGTGTAACAACTTTTATTACAGGACTTAGCCTTATTTCCTTCATTTCTCATTTGGTCTTAGGCAATTTGGAGGGTATTTTTGGGAGGGGTTCCATCAATATCAAGAGGTAAGTGATTCCTATCGATTATTTAGCTATATACACGAATTATAAGTAGATTTAACATGGAAAATAGTAAGATTTACGGGATTTTTGAGGAAAACCTAAAGATTTAATAAAAATGGGGTGTAACCACGAAAATGATTATGGAATGGGGTGAAAATTTTATATTTGAGTTTTTGAGGTTATGGATAAGAACGTTCTTTAAAAATCTTCGGAATCCGAGCACGTGGTCCCAAGGGTGAATTTTATGAATCCTTCAATTGGGGTTGGGTAATCACTTTAATAGTTAGGATATGAACTTTTGAACATGTATTGATTATTTTATACAACATTTGACTAATTTCGAGTCGTTTGGCACCGAGTTAAGGGTTTGAAGTACATTTGTCGATCGGAAAGTAAGCTTTGGGACGAGGTAAGTCTCTTTTCTAACCTTGTAAGAGGGAATGAACCCCATAGGCGAATTTAATTAATATATGCTTCTATTTGTGGGGGGATACGTACGCACGACGTGACGAGAATCCATACGTAGCTACTAATCATGCTTATGTCCGGGTAGTTTAGGACCCAAATCATGTTATACTTGCGATGTTTGCACCCTACTTGTTAATTTAAGTGCTTAGATCATGTTGGAACTTGATAAAGGCATTGTAAATGTCACGACCCAAAATCCAACACAGGTCGTGATGGCTCCCAACACCGGAGTCAGGCAAGCCAACAGTTGTTTACTAACGAGATTATCCTTATTTGGCATACCAACCCCACCTATTCCCAAAAATTTTAAGCTTAGATCATTAAAATAAAAGCGGAAACATTAACCAGCTTAAGTAAATACAGCTGCAATGATCATGAACCAATATATACAGTCCCAAAATAAAGAGTCTACTATGTGTGTGCCAGGAAATAGTGTCACAAGTCAACAGGCGAACTAGTAGAATATACAAAAGATGATACAAACTGTACTACTGTCTGAAAGAAGTAGACAGAAATAAACAAAAGATAACTTCATAGTACTGCCGAGGATCGCCAAGGGAGCCAGCTCACCATGGAGTCAGTTTCAGAAAATACGTCAAGCTCCGGTCGGATAACCAGAAGCACCAGCCTCAGAACCTGTACAGTTAAGTACAGAAGTGCAGCATGAGTACATAAATATATATGTACCTAGTGAGTATCTAGCCTAACCTCGAAGAGGTAGTGACGAGAGGTCGACATGACACTCATTAAGGTCCAACAGTATAATTTAACAGAATATAATAGAAAACGGTAGGCATGTAAAGGCAGTGAAGCAACAAGTATATATGTAAGGTACTGAAATCCAGGAAGAATATTGGGAATAATTAAACAATTACCACTTCACTTTTCCCCAAATATCCGTCAAATCAATATCCATGAATTTAGCAACAAATAAATCATATGCATGCAGGGTAAGGACAACCGGTCGGAGTCATAAGATAGTCACGTCTTTGCACTGCCGAGGATCGAACGACCCGTACCAAAAGTGCACCTCTCCACAAAGTACTCACATCTATGCACTGCCAAGGATCGAACGGCCTGTACCAAAAGTGCATCTCTCAATCCTCTTTATGCACTACCGAGGATCGAACGGCCTGTACCAAAAGTGCATCTCTCAATCCGCTCTATGTAATGCCGATGATCGAACGGCCCATACCAAAAGTGCATCTCTCAATCCGCCGTGGCGTATGGCCCGTTCCCATAAGAGTGGGGGAAATCACACCCTGCTCGCGGAATGTAAATTGCGAAGCGGTCACATGCACACACATTATTCCTTTTAAAAGAAGATACTTTTCATTGAAAAATTTCTTACAAGTTTTTCTCAAATTCCATAACTTCGGGGAAATAAGCAACATGTAACGTTAATTCATTAAGAATATAGTTCATATCAGGTAAAACACAAGGCATGATGTGGGCCTAACTACCTAGACATAATAGTAATAGTCGCTACATACGGACTCTCACTTTGTACGTACGTAGCCCCCACAAATTATCATATATAGCATTTAAATCACCTAGGGGGACAATTCCCCCGTACAACGTTAGAAAGGAGACTCACCTTGCGTCGAATTTACTCCCCAGACCGAGAATGCGCCCGAAACTCTGAACTCTACACCCGAGGACTCGAAACTAGCCAAATGTTATACAAATACATTAATTTATATTCAAAGCATGGAATTCTCTTATTACTTAGTCAAATTCACCATTCTTGAAGAAAATCTAAAATCCGACCCCGGGTCCGCATGCTCGGATTACAATAATTCTCGAAGGAAACGCTCACCCAAATCCTAAGGATCATTAATATACGATTTTTACTTGATTCTAAAGCAAATTCACGGGTAAATTCTCAAATTATCGAAAGCCCTAGGTTACTACCCAATTCTTGATTTTTTCACTAATTATGTGATTAAACTTAACTAGGAATTCATGCATGAAGCCAATATTAGAGTAGAAATTACTTACCTTCAATAACTAAGTCGTTTGCCCCTCTAAAATGGTGGAAATTTCCCCAAGGAAGAAGACGAAGATGAGAAAAATGAATTAAAACCCGTGTAAAAAAACACACTGTCTGGCCAGTGTTTCCGCACCTGCGGCTTGAAGACCGCATCTGCGAGCAAAGGCTCGCACCTGCAGAAATGGACTAGGGAGCCTGGGCCCGCACCTCCGGAGTGGAGACCGCACCTGCGGTTTCGCTTCTACGAAAGTTTGTCCGCACCTGTGAGAATTTTCTAGACCATTGGGGGTCCCACTTACGAGGCTGGAACGACAGGAGCGGTCCCGCACCTGCGACTGGTCAACCGCACCTTCGGTCACACCAGAACAGGTGCATCAGCAACTATTTCAGCTGTTTTTTGCCTCGTGTGGTGTCCAGGAGGCACCTGGGCCCACTCGAGCCCCTGTCCAAATATACTAACAAGTCCCAAATAATGATACGGACTCGCTCGAGCCTTCGAAACACCCAAAACAACGCTAAAACTCAAAATCACACCTCAAAACACCAAGAACCAAACTTAGGAACTTTAAGTTTTCTATACTTCACTAACAACGCGCCGAACCGACCTATACTACTCGGAATGACACCAAATTTTGCAGGCAAGTCATAAATGACATAATAGAACTATTCCCGGTCTCGGAAATCTGTTCAGACCTCGGTAACATAAAAACACATCCCAAACCACAATAGGAACTTAAGGAACTTCTTATTTCAATATTGGGCGCTGAAATGCTCCCGGGTCATCAGAAACCCATTCCAAACATACGCCCAGGTCCGAAATCATCATACGAAGCTACCAAAGCTGACGAAACTCGATTCCGAGGTCGTTTACCCAAAATATTGACCGAAGTCAAACTTGGCCTTAAAGGCCAACCTTAAGGAACCAAATGTTCCTATAACACTCTAAACACCTCTGAATCCCGGACCACCAGTCCCCGCAAGTCATAAATCATAATAAGTCTCTATGGGAAGTTTCATCTAGGGAAATGGGGTTCGATAATGCAAAATGACCGGTCGGGTCGTTACATTCTCCACTTCCTAAACAAACGTTTGTCCTCGAACGGGTCTAGAATCATACCTGAAGTGCTGAATATGCGTGGATATCTGCTCCGCATGTCCTCCTCGGACTCCCAGGTCGCCTCCTCAACTGATTGGCCCTTCCACTGGACCGCTACGATAGAAACTTTCTTGGACTTCAATTGGCGGTCATGTCTATCAATAATAGCAACTGGCTCCTCCTCATAGCCCAACTTCTCATCCAACAGAATAGTGCCGAATTCAACCATGTGAGAGAAGTTGGAGTGGTACCTCCGAAGCATGGATACATGAAAAACTGGATGAACTATTGATAAACTGGGTGGCAAGGCCAGCTCATAAGCAACCTCCCCAACTCTCCTCAACACCTCGAAGGGACCTATAAACCTCGGGCTCAGCTTGCCCTTCTTCCCAAACCTCATATTACCCTTCATAGGCGAGACTTTCAACAGGACCCTATCCCCCTCCATAAATGATACATCATGTGCCCTCTGATCCGCGTAACTCTTCTGTCTAGACTGTGCTATGCGGAGCCTCTCCTGAATCAACTTCATTCTCTCCAAAGCATCCCTCACCAGGTCGGTCCCATATAACATAGCCTCACCAGGCTCAAACCACTTGATAGGAGAACGACATCGCCGACCATACAATGCCTCAAATGGTGCCATCTCAATGCTGGACTGATAACTATTATTGTAAGCAAACTCGGCCAAAGGCAAGAACTGGTCCCACTGACCTTCGAAGTCAATCACACATGCCCCGAGCATGTCCTCCAATATCTAAATTGTACGCTCATTAGTCTGAGGGTGAAATGTCATGCTGAGATCTATCTGGGTACCCATCTCACTATGCAATGCTCTCTAGAAGTGAGAGGTGAACTAAGGACCTCGATCTGATATGATGGACACCGGCACACCATGCAACCGGACTATATCCCGAATGTAGATCTGGGCCAACCTCTCAGAAGTATAAGTAGTAGCTACTGGAATGAAATATGTCGATTTGGTCAACCTATCCACAATGACCCAAACCGCGTCAACCTTCCGCAAGGTCCGAGGCAACCCAACCACGAAGTCCATAGTGATGCGCTCCCATTTTCCACTCAGGAATGGGCATCTGCTGAAGTAGGCCCCTAGCCCCTGGTGCTCATACTTCACCTGCTGGAAATTAAGACTCCTAGTTACATACTCCACAATGTCCTTCTTCATCCGCCTCCACCAGTAATGCTGCTTCAAGTTACTATACATCTTCGTAGCACCAGGATGAATAGAATACCGAGAACTGTGTGCCTCCTCTAGAATCCTCTCCCTTAGACCATCAACATTAGGAACACATAAGCGGCCCTGAAGTATCAGAACACCATCCTTGCCAATAGTAGCCTCATTGGCCCTACCCTGAACCACTGTCTCTCGAAGCTCTGCTAAGCACGGATCATAGAACTGCCGGGCCTTAATCTCCCCAAATAACGAAGGCTAAGCAACCACATGTGCTAAAACTCGACGAGGCTCTGAAAGGTCTAATCTCACAAGGCAATTGTCCAAGGACTGAATGTCCAAGGCTAGAGGTCTCTCCTCTACTGCAATGTAAGCCAAGCTACATACTCTCTGCCTTCCTGCTCAAAGCATCTGCTACCACATTTGCCTTGCCCGGGTGATAAAGAATGGTGATATCATAATCCTTCAACAACTCAAGTCATCTGCGCTGCCTCAAATGAAGATCCTTCTGCTTGAACAAGTGCTGCAAGCTACGGTGGTCTGTATAAACCTCACAGGACACTCCATACAAGTAGGGCCTCAAAATCATAAGAGCATGAAAAATCGCCGCCAACTCCAAATCGTGCACAGGGTAATTCTTCTCATGAACCTTCAGCTGGCGCGAAGCATAAACAATAACTCTCCCCTCCTGCATCAATACACACACCAAGCCAACGCGCAAAGCGTCGCAATATACTATATACATCCCAGAACCGGGAGGTAATACTAGAACTGGTGTTGAGGTCAATTCTGTCTTGAGCTTTTGAAAGCTAGCCTCACAACTCATCAGACCATCAAAACGGGGCATTATTTTGAGTCAATCTAGTCAATGGAGCTGCAATAGAAGAGAACCCCTCCACAAATCGGCGATAATAGCATGCTAAGCCCAAAAAGCTCCTGATCTCTGTAGCTGAAGTAGGAGGCAATCAACTCTGAACTGCCTCGATCTTCTGAGGATCAAGCTTGACACCCTCTCCGGATACCACATGTCCCAAGAATGCCACGGAATCCAATCAAAACTCACACTTGGAGAACATAGTATATGGATTCTATTCCCGCAAAGTCTGGAGCACAACTCTCAGATGTTGCACGCTCCCCCAGGCTACAGGAGTAAATCAAAATTTCATCAATGAAGACAATGACAAAGGAATCTATATACGACCTGAACACTCTATTCATCAAGTCCATGAATGCCTCTGGAGCATTAGTCAAACAAAAGGACATCACCAGGAACTCATAATGGCCATATCTCGTGCGAAAAGTAGTCTTCGGAACATCTGAAGCCCGAATCCTCAACTGATGATACCACGATCTCAGATCAATCTTAGAAAACACGCGAGCACCCTGCAACTGGTCAAACAAATCATCGATGCGTGGCAAAGGATACTTGTTCTTAATGGTAACCTTTTTCAACTGGCAGTAATCAATATACATCCTCATAGACCCATCCTTCTTCTTCACAAATAGAACTGGAGCACCCCACGACGATACACTCGGTCTGATGAACCCCTTAGCTAACAACTCCTCAAGCTTCTCCTTCAACTCCTTCAAATCTTTCGGATCCATATGGTACGCAGGAATAGATATAGGCTGTGTCTAGAGCTAAATCAATGCAGAAATCAATATCACGATCCGGAGGCATTCCCAAAAGATCCGAAGGAAATATATTAGCAAACACTCGAACAAGTGGCACTAAATCAATCGTCGGAGACTCGGCGATGGTGTCCCCCACATAAGCTAAATAGGCCAGACAACCCTTCTCGACCATATGTCGAGCCTTCAAGAATGAAATAACCTGGGTGGATGTACTAACTGAGGAACCTCTCCACTCCAGCCTAGGCGACTTGGGCATGGCTAAAGTAACTGTATTGGCATGGAAATATAGCACGACATGATAAGGAGATAGCCAATCCATGCCTAAAATAATCTTGAAATCAACCATGTCGAGCAATAAGAGATCCGCTCGAGTCTCGAACCCACAAAATGAAATCACACAAGACCGGTAAATCCGGGCTACAACCACAGAATCGCACACGGGAGTGGACACATAAATAGGTAAACCCAAGGACTCACGAGGGACATATAGAAAATGAGAAAATAAGACCAAAACATAGGAATAAGTGGATCCTGGACCAAATAACACCGATGCCTCTCTACCACATACTATAATAATACCTGTGATCACGGTGTCTGAGGCCACTACATCTGATCTGGCTGGAATGGCATAGAATCTGGCTAGAGTACCGGAAGACTGAGCTCCACCAGAGTGAACAGGAGCTGCCTGACCTCCCCCTGACTGGCTCCCACCTCTAGGAAGACCCCTGCCGACCTGTCCTCCACCTTTAGGTGGCTGGACTACTGGTGCCGGACCCGTCGGCTGATAACCCTGTTGTACGGCCTTGCCCCGAAAGCTGGGACACTGCCTCCTTATATGACCTGGCTCTCCACACTCGTAACAACTCCCAGGTAGCATAGTCTGCTGCCCCGAAGAAGAACCCTGAATGGTCGGAGGGCGGTGAGAGCCCTCAGGCATAGCACTGAAGTAAGGGCCAGAGGATCTCGGATAACTGGGATAACAACTGTGTGAACTCCAAATGGCTGGAGGATGGTAGGAACGCTCTGGCATGGCGCTGAAATGAGGCCTCGCTGGAACACCTCGGGGAGGTAGTGGAGGTGCTGAATATAAAGGCCTGCTGGGGTGACCACTGCTATACTGACCCCTTCCCCTAGCTGGGGCACCTCTGAAATCTCCAGAGAATCTAGCCCTATTATCATACTGTCCCTTCTCCCTTCCCCTTGACCGATACCCCTCGATCCTGCGAGCAATCTCTACCACGAGATGTTAAAGAGTACCCATCTCCACATCTCGAGCCATGGTGGCCCTAATACCTGGGTGCAACCCAGCCACAAATCTCCGCACCCTCTCTGCATCAATAGGTAGTATCATGAGTGCATGGCGAGACAACTCTTAAAATCTGGCCTCATAATCTGTCAGTAAAATTTGCGCCTACTCTAGCCGCTCAAACTGATACCACAGCTCTTCCCTCTCAGAGGGTGGGATATATCTGTCCAGAAACATCTGCATGAACTGCTCCCAAGTGACAGGAGGAGAATCTCCTGGCCTATTGAGAATATAGGACTGCCACCACCTACGAGCTCTGCCCTCCAGCAGGAAGGTAGTGAAATCCACTCTATGGGACTCTAGTATCCTCATGTTGTGCAGTCTGTCCCTGCACCTATCCACAAAATCCTGGGCATCCTCGCCTCGCTCACCCCCAAAGACTGGAGGGTGAAATCGGGTCCATCTATCCAATAACTTCTGCGGATCACCATCCGCAGCTGGTCTAGGCTCAGGTGCCGTTGCAACATGCTGGACCCCACCCACGGGCAGTGTACTCGGGGTATGATCCTGCAGCCTGGGCAGTAGGGGTCTGGACTTCTTATCCCGCCTGAGAAGTGGCAGGATCTGCTGGAAATAAACTAGCCTGGGACATAGTGTCCATAAATATCATCATACAGCCCATGACTGCCTAGAAGCCTGGTGTCGTCATAAAGTCTACTGGTGCAGGATCTGCTGGAGGCACCTCATCCTACTCCTCTATAATACGGTCCTCTGGTGGCAGGACCAAAATAGCTCTGGGATGCCCTCATCCCTAACCACGGGCCGATGCCCTCCACCGACCTCTGTCGCGGCCTCGGACAGCGGGGGTAGCGGCCTTTCCCAGGTCTGGAACATCAGATGCACGCGCCCTCACCATCTGTGAGAGAGTAGAAGAATGAATTTAGTAAATCATCGGTTGCAGGATAAAATAAGAACAAAGAGAGGTTTCCTAACACCTTATAGCCTCCTGAAGATAAGTACAGACGTCTTCGTACCGATCCGCAAGACTCTACTGGGTTTGCCCGTGACTCGTGAGACTTACGTGAACCTAGTGCTCTGATACCATGTTGTCATGATCCAACATCCAACACAGGTCGTGATGCGCCCAACACCGGATTCATGCAAGCCAATAGTTGTTTACTAATGAGATTATCCTTATTTGGCATACCAACCCCACATATTCCAAAAAGATTTAGGCTTAGATCATTTAAATAAAAGCGGAAACTTTAACCAGCACATCCATAATGATCATGAACCAATATATACAGTCCCAAAATAAAGAGTGTACTATGTGTGTTCCAGGAACTAGTGTCACAAGTCAACAGGCGAACTAGTAGAATACACAAAAGATGATACAAATTGTACTATTGTCTGAAAGAAGTAGACAGAAATAAACAAAAGATAACTCCATAGTACTGCTGAAGATCGCCAAGGGAGGCAGCTCACCGTGGAGTCAGGTCAAGAAAATATGTCAAGCTCCGGTCGGATAACCAAAAGCACCAGCCTTAGAACCTGTACAATTAAGTACAGAAGTGCAGCATGAGTACATAAACATATATGTACCCAGTGAGTATCCCGCCTAACCTCGAAGAGGTAGTGACGAGATGTCGACATGACACTCACTAAGGTCCAACAGTATAATTTAACAGAATATAATGGAAACGGTAGGCATGTAAAGACAGTGAAGCAACAAGTATATATGTAAGGTACTGAAATCCAGGAAGAATACTGGGAATAAATAAACAATTACCACTTCACTTTTCCCCAAATATCTGTCAGATCAATATCCATGAATTTAGTAAAATATAAATCATACTTATGCAGGGTAAGGACAACCGGACGGAGTCATAAGATAGTCACGTCCGTGCACTGCCGAGGATCGAATGGCCATACCAAAAGTGCACCTCTCCACAAAGTACTCACATCTATGCACTGCCGAGGATCGAATGACCCGTACCAAAAGTGCATCTCTCAATCCTCTTTATGCACTGCCGAGGATCGAACGGCCCATACCAAAAGTGCATCTCTCAATTCGCTCTATGCACTACCGAGGATCGAACGGCCCGTACCAAAAGTGCATCTCTAAATCCACCGTGGCGTACGGTCCGTTCCCATAAGAGTGGGGGAAATCACACCCCGCTCGCGGAATGTAAATTGCAAAGCGGTCACATGCACACACATTATTCCTTTTAAAAGAAGATACTTTTCAGTGAACAATTTCTTACAAGTTTTTCTCAAATTCCACAACTTCGGGGAAATAAGCAACATGTAACGTTAATTCAATATACTTCATATCCAGTAAAACACAAGGCATGATGTGGGTCTAACTACCGGACATAATAGTAATAGTCGCTACATACGGACTCTCGTCACTTTGTATGTACGTATCCCCCACAAATTATCACATATAGCATTTAAATCACCTAGGGGGATAATTCCCCCTTACAAGGTTAGAAAGGAGACTCACCTTGCGTCGAATTTACTCCCCAGACCGAGAATGCGCCCGAAACTCCGAACTCTACACCCGAGGACTCGAAACTAGCCAAATGTTATACAAATACATTAATTTATATTCAAAGCATGGAATTCTCCTATTACTTAGCCAAATTCACCATTCTTGAAGAAAATCTAAAATCCGACCCTGGGCCCGCATGCTCGTATTCCAATAATTCTTGAAGGAAATGCTCACCCAAAGCCTAAGGATCATTAATATACGATTTTTACTTGATTCCAAAGCTAATCACGGGTAAATTCTCAAATTATTGGAAGCCCTAGGTTACTACCCAATTCTTGATTTTTTCACTAATTATGTGATTAAACTTAACTAGGAATTCATGCATGAAGCCAATATTAGAGTAGAATTTACTTACCTTCAATAACCAAATCGTTTGCCCCTCTAAAATGGTGGAAATCGCCCCAAGGAAGAAGAAGAAGAAGAAGAAGATGAGTAAAATGAATTAAAACCCGTTTATAAGAACACACTGTCTGGCCAGTGTTTCTGCACCTGCGACTCGAGGACCGCACCTGCAGTCTCGCACCTGCGAGCAAAGGCACGCACCTGCGAGCAAAGGCACGCACCTGCGGAAATGGAGTGAGGAGCCTGGGCCCGCACCTGCAGTTCCTCACCTGCGGAACTTTGTCGCACCTGCGAGAATTGGCCAGACCACTGAGGGTCGCACCTGCGAGTCTGGGACCGCAGGAGCGGTCCCGTACTTGCGACTGGTCAACCGCACTTGCGGTCACACCAGAACAGGTGCACCAGCAGCTATTTTAGCTGGTTTTTGGCCTCGTGTGGTATCCGGGAGGCACCTGGGCCCACCCAATCCCCCGTCCAAATATACCAACAAGTCCCAAATCATGATACGGACTCGATCGAGCCTTCGGAATACCTAAAACAACGCTAAAACTCAAAATCACACCTCAAAACCTCAAGAACCAAACTTAGGAACTTTAAGTTTTCTAGACTTCGCTAACAAAACGCCGAACCAACCTATACTACTCGGAATGACACCAAATTTTGCAGGAAATTCATAAATGACATAACGGAACTATTCCCAATCTTGAAATTCCGTTCGGACCTCGGTAATACAAAAACACATCCCAAACCACAATAGGAACTTAAGGAACTTCTTATTTCAATATTGGGCGCCGAAATGCTCCCGGGTCATCAGAAAACCATTCCGAACATACGCCCAGGTCCAAAATCATCATACGATGCTACCAAAACCAACGAAACTCGATTCTGAGGTCGTTCACCCAAAATGTTGACCGAAATCAAAGTTGCCCTTAAAGGCCAACCTTAAGGAACTAAATATTCCTATATCACTCTAAACACCTCCGAATCCCGGACCACCAGTCCCCGCAAGTCATAAATCATAATAAGCCGCTATGGGAAGTTTCATCTAGGGGAACGGGATCCGATAACGCAAAACGACCGGTCGGGTCGTTATAGTCAAAGGTCGAATTGCATATACTTGAGTTTTGGACAGGTTAATTGACCGTTAATGAAAATTGGTGTTTATTTGAATACTAGCCTCTTAATAATCATTGAATCGGTTGTTTATAAACTATTTTATCTTCTTGTGGAGCGGGCCGAACACCTCGCAGTAGAATTAATGCATCTATGGTTCGTGTCGTTTGAACTTCGACAGTGCATAGTTCGTGCGTAATTAATCTTGGAGTCCAATTATAATTGATATTATTTCATTGGCTTGAGAGATTAAGTTGTTAAATGATGGAAATTAATTTGGGATTTACTATTAGCAAAAAAATTGTTTATGTATTTCTTGTTATTAAGTTTTCAGTTGTATTTATATAATCCATACTTAATTAAAATTTTGGTATTTTATTGTTAGCCCATAGTAAGTGTCGAAGTCGACCCCTCGTCACTACTTCTTCGAGGTTAGACTAGATACTTACTAGGAACATGTTGTTTATGTACTCATGCTACACTTCTGCACTAACCGTGCAGGATATGAGGTAGGTGCATCTGGTTATCAGTCCAGCAGGCACCCTTGATTTCCATGAGACTTTGCCTTGAGCTGCCTTCTGAGCCCGTTCTGCAGCACCCGAAGTATTCCTTTTGCTTTTATTTTTTGTCTATTTCACTTCAGAAATAAGTGTAGTATTTTTTGTATATTCTACTAGTAGCTCATACACTTATGACACCAATCTTAGACATTATGCCAGTAGATACATGATTATTTTTGGGATATTTATTTACCTCATTTTCTCTTAAAATTATTTATCTCTCTTCTTATTAAATTTTTACTTCATATTTATGCGCTAATCAAAAATCAGCTATTTTAAAAATGTTAAAAGAAACAATCATGTGGTTATCACGGCTTATAGGAGAAATTGGGCCGTGACAATGCTAATTTTTAATATTTAAAATTAATAAAATTTTATATATTAAATTCTTATAAAAAAATATGTTGGATGGTTTAATAAAATTAATTTTATAAGAATCCTCCATATTAGAAATACATTACCACTCTATAATGTCCAATACTAACAAAAATAAAAGTAATATTAAATGGACTGCATAAAGAGTTGATTTGAGAAAAAGATACCCCATGTTAATGTTATTTTATTTTATATTTAAACTATTTTCCTACTCAAATAATATTTTTTAATCAATTTTTCTTGTAATGTTGAAAAATAATCAATTATTAAACAATAACTAAGAAAATATTTAAGAATATAAATGTGTTAGAAAGAGAAAAAAATTGTTGGTAAGAGTCAATACCACTTATGATTCTACAGACATAACGATCTAAAAGTGAAATATCATATCAATCTTTTGCTTTTTGAAAATAAAATTTATGGTGGATAAATTTATAATTAAGATTAAATATTCAAAACAAGAGATAAACTAATATTAAGATTTTCATAACATAAAATAAATTATTTTTTATGTTAAACCAAATAATTAAACCTTTTAATTAATTATTTAGCAAGAGAATCCATGTAACGACATGACCGGTCATTTTTCTTTCTAGTTCCCTTTCCCCTAAATGAGACTCCCCGTATGTGTTTTTATTGTTGTATGACTTGTAGGGATGGTTAATCCCTGATTTGGAAGGGTGCGAATTGATGTCGGAACACTTGGTTCCTTAGTTTGGCCATAAAAGGCTAAGTTTGACTTGTTTAAACGTTTTAAGTAAACGGGCTCAGAATCGGAATTTGATGTTTCCAATAGTTTTGTATGATGATTTTGGACTTGAGCATATGTCGGATCGAGTTTTGGATGACCCGGGAACGTTTCAGCGCCTAATATTGAAAGTTGGCATTTTTGGTGAATTTCAAAAGTTTGGGTTGAAGTGGATTTTTATGTTATCGATGCTCGTTTGGGATTTTGATCCTAAGAATATCTCTGTATGGTGATTATGGTCTTAGGAGCGCATCCGGATGTGGATTTGGAGGTTCATAGGTCGTTTCGGGGTCATTTGGTGAAAATTGGAAATTTGAAGATTTTTGGAAAGTTTGACGAGGAATGGACTTTTTGATATCGGGTTCAGATTCTGATTCTGGAAGATGGAGTAATTCCTTAATGTCATTTAAAACTTGTGTGAAAAATTAGATGTAAACCGTACGTGATTTGATAGTAATCGGACATGCGGATATGTTTATAAAAGTTTTGAGTTTTCATGATTTTATTCATGCATTTTGGCATCTGATTTGTGCTTTTAGATATTATTCCGGTGTTTCGATCATACGAGCAAGTTCGTATGATATTTTTAGACTTGTGTGGAAGTTTAGTGTGAAGCCCCGAGGGCTCGGGTGAGTTTCAGACGCGTTCGAATGGATGGGAAATACTTCAGTTTTTTGGTTTTTTTGCTGGTGTCTCAAGTATCGCAAATGCGAGATTTTGTTTGCATTTGCGAGACTGGTTTCGCAATTTCGAAGAAGCCTGGTCAAGGCAGGACTCGCATTTACGATATTTCAAGTCGCTTTTGCGATCAGCCTCCCTTCGCATTTGCGATGTTGTGGTTGCAAATGCTACCTAGACAGTGGGGGCTCAGCTTCGTATTTGAGAAGATTTTGTCGCACTTGCAACCTCTGCATTTGCGAACAAGATGTCGCAAATGCGATATCTGCGACCTTTGCAACAACTTTTATTACGGGGCTTAGCCTTATTTCCCTCATTTCTCATTTGCTCTAAGGCGATTTTGAGAGCATTTTTGGGAGGCGTTCCATCAACATCACGAGATAAGTGATCCCTATTGATTCTTTAGCTAAATACATGAATCTAAAGTAGATTTAACATGGAAAATGGTGGGATTTATGGGATTTTTGAGGAAAACCTAGGGTTTTGATAAATATTGGGTTTAACCACGAAAATGATTATTGAATGGGGTGAAAATTATATATTTGAGCTCGTGAGATTATGGGTAACAACTTTCTTGCAAAATTTCTGAATTCCGGGCACGTGAGCCAGGGGTGAATTTTACGAATTCTCCAATTAGGGTTTGGGAAATCACTTTAATAGTTAGGATATGAACTTTTGAACATGTATTGATTATATTATATAATATTTGACTAGTTTTGAGTCGTTTGGCCCCGAGTTGAGGGCTTAAAGCGCAATTGTAGACCAGAAATTAAGCTTTGAGTCAAGGTAAGTCTATTTTATAACCTTGTAAGAGGGAATTAACCCCATAGGTGAATTGAGTTAATATGTTTCTATTTGTGGGGGATACATACGCACGAGGTGACGAGAGTCCATGTGTAGCCACTAATTATGTTTATGTACGGGTAGATTAGGACCCAAATCATGTTATAGCTGCGATGTGTGTACCCTACTTGTTAATTTAAGTGCTTAAATCATATTGGAACTTGATAGAGGAATTGTAAAAGGTCTAATTTCATTTACTTGATTTTTGGACGGGTTACTTGGCCGTTAATAAGAATTGGTGCTTCTTTGAATATTATCCTCTTAATAAGCTTTGAATCGGGTGTTTATAAAGTATTTTCTCTTCTTGTGGAGCAGGTCGAACACCTCAGCAGTAGAATAGATGCATTTATGGCTCGTGTCGTTCGACCCTCAGTAGTGCACACTATATATGTTTATATTTTACATTGGGTCGTACAACCTCAGCATAATTCGTGCGTAATTATACTTGGAGTTCAATTATACTTGATATTGATTCATTGACTTGAGAGGTTAACTTGTTAAATGATGCAAAATTGGATTGGGATGTACTATTAATGTAAGAGTTATTTATTTATTTCTCATTATTGAGTTTTTAGCTTCATTTATGTAGCCCATGCTCAATAAAATTTTGGTAATATATTATTAGCCTATAGTAACTGTCTAAGTCGACCCCTCGTCACTACTTCTTCGAGGTTAGACTAGATACTTACTGTGTACATGTTGTTTATGTACTCACGCTACACTTCTGCACTAATCAGGCAGGATTTGAGGCAGGTGTAGCTGAATATCAGTCCGCCGCGCATCCTTGATTCTACGAGAACTTGCGGTGAGATGCCTTCTAAGCCCGTTCTGCCACACCCGAAGTCTTTCTTTTTCTTTTACTTTCTATCTATTTCCCTTCAGACAATAGTGTAGTATTTGTTTTGTATATTCTACTAGTAGCTCATACATTTGTGACACCAGGCCTTGGAGATTATACTAGTAGACACTTGGTGAATTTTGATTATTTACTTCATCTTATTTGTTTTTAAAATTGTCTATTTCTTATGTTATTTAAATTTTCACTTCTTATTTATCCAATAACTAAAACTCAACCATTTCTAAATTGTTAAAAGAAATAATCACACGGTTAGCTCACTGTTGGCTTGCCTAGTGGTAATGTTGGGCGCCATCATGGCCTATAGGAAAAATTGGGTCGTGAAAATATGGTATCAGAGCACTAGGTTCACGTAGATCTCACAGGTTATGAGTAGGCCTAATACAGTTTTGTGGATCGGTACAGAGACGTTCGTACTTATCTTTGAGAGGCTATAGGGTGTTAGGAAACTACTCTTTCTTCATATCCTATCGTGCAGTTGATGTTATACTAAGTATCTTTCTCTTATTCTCTCATAGATGGTGAGAACGCACAAACCAGATGTTCTACACCCGGGAGGAGCTACTCCCCCCTGTTAGAGGCCGAGGTAGAGGCTGAGGGAGGGCTCCAACCCGTGGTAGAGGACGAGGACGTCTTAGAGTTGCTCCAGCCATGACACCAGCGGATCCAATAAAGGATCCCATTATTGAGGAGCAGGGCGAGGTGCTTGTAGAAGAGCAACCCCGATTGATTTCATGTCAGCATCGGGCTTCCGGAGGTCATAGGTTGTATGCTACAGTTCATGGACACTATGACTCAGGCTAGTTTATTTCTAGCAGACCCAGCCACATCTCAGGAGGTAGAGGGAGCACAGACCTCTACTGCTCAGGCTCTTGGGCATGCAGCTGCTATATATCAGACCTCGGGCACACTACCCGTAAGCGGAGCCCAGCCAGTGGTAGCAGCCTTACCTGAGCCCAGACTAGCTTGCGCCGGCGAGCTGCAGAAGCTATTGGACAAATGGACAAAGCTACACCCTCCTGTCTTCGGAGGTGAGCGACATGAGGATCCCTAGGACTTCATTGATCATTAGTGGGAGATACTGCACAACATGATTATATTGGAGTCTCACGAGTGGATTTCCCTACTTTCCACCTAGAGGGCAGGGCCCGTAGATGGTGGCAGTCTTATATTATCCTCAAACCAGTAGGTACTCCTCCCTTGACTTGGGACTAGTATATTCCACCCTCTCAAAGGGAAGAGTTGCGGTTTTAGTTTAAGCTACCCCAGCAAGGCCAAATGTCAGTGACCGATTATGAGGCGAGATTCTCTGAGTTTTCTCGCCATGCCCTTATGATACTCTCTACTGAGGCGAAGAGAGTACGGGGTTTGGTACGGGGTTGCACTCCAGTATTCAGGCCACTATGGCCCCAAGGGATGAGATAGGGACTTTTTACCAGCTAGTTATGGAGATAGCTCAGAGGATTGAGGGTTATCGCTAGTGGGGCCGAGAGCAGATGTCGCGGGACAAGCGGTTCCATTATTCCGGAGGACTCAGTGGTTCCCCATCTGGGGGCAGGGGTCAGTTTGGGGGAGGTTAGCCTAGCCAGCCCACATATCCAACACCACCGCCTCATCAGGGTGCTCCTGTGCTACCTTATTTTAGCGCCATGCCAGAGAGTTCCTACTGCCCACCAGCTATTCAAGGTTCCTCCAATGGGTATTCAGGCCATTAGTGTCAGACTTCTGGTCAGGAGTCAACCGTACCGAGAGGTTGTTTTGAGTACGGGGATCTCAGCCAAGTGCGAAAGTTTTGCCCCAGGCTTCGAGGAAAGGTAGTGCATCAGGGTTCTCAGACTATGATTAGAGCACCAGTAGCCACACCAGTCGTTCATCCCCCCGGAGGAGGAGGGCAGGTGGGTAGGGGTCGTCCTAGAGGTTTAGGCCAAGCAGGTAGAAGTCAATCAGGTGGCGCTCCAGCTAGATCCTATGCTTTCCCGGCCAGACCAGATGCAGTGGCCTCAGATGCCTTGATCAGAGGTAATATTTCTGTCTGCATTAGGGATGCTTCGGTATTATTTGATCCAGGGTCTACATATTCATATGTGTCATCTCTATTTGCTCATTTCCTAGATGTTACTCGTGAGTCCTTAGGTACTCCTATTTATGTGTCTACTGCGGTGGGTGATTCTGTTATTGTGGATCGAGTCTTTCTGTCTTGCGTTTTTATATTTTGTGGTTATGATACTAAAGAGAATCTTCTGCTGCTTGATATGACCGACTTTTAGGTCATCCTGGGCATGGACTGGTTATCTCTATTTCATGCCATCCTTGATTGCATGCCAAGACTGTTACCTTGGCTATTCCAGAGCTTCCTAGATTGGAGTGGAATGGTTCGTCTATCAGCACACCTAGTCGGATCATCTCTTTTATGAAGGCTCGACATATGGTCAAAAGGGGTTATTTGGCTTATCTAGCTTATGTTCGTGATACTACCGCAGAGACTCTAGCGATTGATTCAGTACCTGTAGTCCGGGAGTTCCAATGTGTTTCCTTTTGATCTCCTAAGCATGCCACTAGATCGTGATATCAACTTTTGCGCTGATTTGGCTCCAAGTACCCAGCCTATATCTATCCCACTGTACCGTATGGCTCCGAAATAGTTGAAGGAGTTGAAGGAACAACTTGACGAGTTGCTGGAAAAGGGGTTTGTCTGGGTGAGTGTGTCGCCTTAGGGTGATCAGTGTTATTTGTGATGAAGAAAGATGGGACTATGCGGATGTGCATTGATTACTGCCAGTTGAAAAATGTTACCATCAAGAACAAGTACTCATTTCCATGGATTGATGATTTGTTTGACCAGAAGTAGGGTGCCAGGGTTTTCTCCAAGATTGATTTGAGATTAGGGTACCATCAGTTGAAGATTCGGGATTCAGATGTTTCGAAGACTGCTTTCCGAACTAGATATGGCCATTATGAGTTTCTAGTGATGTCCTTCGGTTTGACTAACGCCCCAGCGGAATTTATGGATTTGATGGACAGGATGTTAGGGTAATATATTGATTTGTTTTTCATTGTCTTCATTGATGACATTTTGATCTACTCGTGCAGCATGTAGGAGCACGAGCAGCATTTGAGAGTGGTGCTTCAAACCTTGCGAGAATAGAAGCTATATGCTAAGTTCTCCAAGTGTGAGTTTTGGTTAGATTTTGTGTCATTCTTAGGGCATGTTGTATCAGGAAGGGGGTATTAAGGTGGATCCCAAGAAGATCGAGGCAGTTCAGAGTTGGCCTCGTCCTACCACGGTGACCAAAATCAGGAGCTTCTTGGGATTAGCAGGTTATTATCTTCGGTTAGTGGAGGGCTTCTCATCTATTACAGCTGCTTTGACAAGATTAACCCAAAAAGGTGCTCTGTTCCGATGGTCCGACAATTGTGAGTTGATCTTTCAAAAGCTAAAGACGGCATTGACTTCAACACTAGTGTTAGTGTTTCCTTCCGGTTCAAGGATGTCTATTGTGTATTGCGACGCTTCACGCGTTAGTTTAGGTTGTGTATTGATGCGGGAGGGGCGAGTTATTACATATGCTTCATGTCAGCTGAATCCCCATGAGAAGAGTTATCTTGTACAAGATTTGGAGTTGGCCCCGATTGTTCATGCCCGTAAGATTTGGAGGCATTATATTTAAGGGGTGTCCTGTCAGGTTTACATTGATCATCGCAACTTGCAGCATTTTTTCAAGAAAGGGATCTCAATTTGAGGCAGCGCAGGTGGCTTGAGTTACTAAAGGACTATGATATTACTATCCTTTATCATCCGGGCAAGGCGAATGTAGTCGCAAATGACTTGAGAAGAAAGGTGGAGAGTATGGGTAGTTTGGTATTCATTTCAGCAGAGGAGAGGCCATTAGCTCTAGACATTCAGTCATTGACTGATAGACTTGAGAGGTTGGATATTTCAAAGCCCAACCAAGTTTTGCATGCGTCGTTGCCCAGTCTTCGCTATTGTAGTAGATCAAGGCTCGTCAGTTTGATGATTCACACTTGTTGGTTGTCAAAGAGACGGTACTACAAGGTTGTTCCAAGGAGGTTACTATCTACGAGTATGGTGTTCTGCAACTCCAGGGTCATCAACATGTTCCTAATGTTGATAGGCTAAGGGAAATGATTCTAGATGAGGCACATAGTTCAACATATTCTATTCATCTAGGTGCTACGAAGAAGTATCGCGACCTGAGGCAGCATTATTGGTGGCGGTGAATGAAGAAGTACATAGTTGAGTATGTTTCGAGGCGTCTAAATTTCCAGCAGGTTAAGTATGAACACCAGGGCCAGGTTAAGTATTGGTGGCGGCGAATGAAGGAGGACATGTGGAGCAGATATCCACACTTATTCAACACTCCAGGTATGATTCTAGACTCGTTCAAGGACGAACGTTTGTTTAAGTGGTGGAGAATGTAATGAGTCCACCGGCCATTTTACTTTCTAGATCCCTGTTCCCCTAAATAAGATACTCCGTATGTGTTTTTACTGTGGCCAAATACAACGGCATCCCCGTAAAGGTGTCCTCACTTTTCACTTGCACGCTCTATCTTAAGTCCGTTTCATTTGAACCCTTCAACCATATCTCATATGTGCCATTTAGACACAAAACTAATAGGTAGTCAAACACAAAATATGCGTGTAATTCACACGCCAAAGTGACAAATAAGACAAATACAGATGGATTTAACTTAAATAAATTAAAATAAAATAAAAAAGAACCAGCACCCCACCCCTTCATCGCCTTCTCCGACTTCCTTCTTCATCTTCCCGATGACCCCCCCCCCCCTCTAGCTCTCTTTATGATCTCCACATTCTTTTGGAAAACCTCGAGACGAGCCTTTTCCAATGGACCAGTTCTAACACACTGATGAATCAAAGTGACTGTAACACGCCGCTCTCTAGCATTAGACGAACTATGTTCCCCCTTCTCCTCCACTTCATTATCCTCACTTCCCCTCTTTCTCTTTCCTAACTTTAACTTTTCTCCTGAATTGTTAACTTCTTTATCTGAGTTATCATCTAAGATTCTTATCTCAATTTCAATCTTAGGATTCTCAGAGGAAAAAATTTTATTAACATTCGAAGCTTCAATTTCCTGATTTTTATCATCTGAATTCTCACTGGAATCAATGAAGAATTTAGGGAAAAATCACTTACCATTAACATTAATCCAATAAATAGAGCGCTCTTACCCAGTGTCCAAGTCAATCTCTACATGAAAAAGAAGGGTGCGGAGGTAATTTGAACCAAAAAACTCCATTGAAATCAGCACAAGAAGAAGAAGTTGAGAAGTAATATACCCAGATCTGAAGGTGTTGGTAGTAGTATACCCAAATCTGAAGGAGTATGCGGTAATAATCGTGTCAACAATATACCAAAAAATCAAAAAGAGAAGTTCACCAGAAAATTTTCCGGCAGAAGCTATTTGTTTTATGGCAAGAAATATGTAAAGTTTGTTTTTTGGGATGATTTCACGTGCTTGAAAAATGTGAGAAACACTTGCCTTGCCATGCCAGCACATTGTGTCTAAATGACACAATAAAGACTTATTTAAAGTGTTTAAATGGAACATACTTCAAATAAAGTGTGCAAGTGAAAAGTGAGGACAACTTTAAGGGGTTGCAGATGTATTTGGCCTTTTATTGTTTCATGACTTGAGGGGTTGATTAGTTTGATATTTGGAAGGGTTCGGATTGAAGTCGGAACACTTGGTTCCTTAGTTTTGCCTTAAAAGGCTAAATTGACTTTGGTCAATGTTTTGAGTAAAATACCTCGGAATCGGGATTTGATGGTTCCAATATGTTCATATGATGATTTTAGACTTGGGCGTATGCTCGGATCAGGTTTTGGATAACCCAGGAACGTTTTGGCGCCTCATATTAAAAGTTGGCATTTTGGGTGAATTTCATAAGTTTGGGTTAAAGTGGATTTTTATGTTATCGGCATACGTTTGGGATTTCGAGCCTAGGAATAGCTTCGTATGGTGATTCTGATCTTTGGAGCACGTCCGGATGTGGATTTGGAGATTCGTAGGTCGTTTCGTAGTCATTTGGCGAAAGTTGGAAATATAAAGGGATTTGGGAAGTTTGACCGGGAGTGGACTTTATGATATAGGGTTTGGATTCCGATTTCGGAAGTTGGAGTAGGTTCATAATTCCATTTAGGACTTATGTGAAAAATTTGAGGTCAATCGGACGTGATTTGATAGGAATTGGACGTGCAGATGTGGTTTAAGATGTTTTGAGTTTTCATGCATTTTGGCGGCTGATTCGTCTTTTAGATGTTATTCCGGCCTTTCGATTCCACGAGCAAGTTGGTATGATATTTCTAGACTTGTGTGAACATTTGGTGTGAAGGCCCGAGTGCTCGGGTGAGTTTCGGACGCATTCAGATGGATGGGAAAAACTTTAGTTTTCTAGTTTTTGTTGTTGGTGTCTCTGCAGGTATTGCAAATGCGAGATTTTGTTCGCATTTGTGAGACTGACTTCCCAATTCGAAGAATCTTGGTAAAGGCAGGACTCGCATTTGCGATATTTCCAGTCGCTTTTTCGCAAACGCGACCTTGACAGTGGGGGCTCACAATCGCATTTGTGAAGATTTTGTCGCATTTGCGACCTTCGCATTTGCTAACAAGGTGTCGCAAATGCGGCACCTGTGACCTGTGCAACAACTTTTATTACAGGACTTAGCCTTAGTTCCCTCATTTCTCATTTGGTCTAGGCAATTTTGAGAGAATTTTTGGGAGGGGTTCTATCAACATCAAGAGGTAAGTGATCCCTATTGATTCTTTAGCTAAATACACTAATCATGAATAGATTTAACATGGAAAATTGTGGGATTTTTAAGGAAAACCTAGGGTTTTGATAAAAATGGGGTTTAACCATGAAATGATTATGGAAAAGGGTGAAAACTATATATTTGAGCTCGAGAGGTTATGGGTAACAATTTTCTTCAAAAAATTTCTGAATCCGGGCACGTGGGCACGGGGGTGAATTTTAGGAATTCTTCAATTAGGGTTGGCAAATCGCTTTAATAGTTAGGATATGAACTTTTGAACGTGTATTAATTATTATACATAACTTTTGACTAGTTTCGAGTTGTTTGGCACCGAGTTAAGGACTTAAACGCAATTATAGACCAGAAAGTAAGCTTTGAGGCGAGGTAGTCTCTTTTCTGACCTTGTAAGAGGGAAATAATCCCATATGTGAATTGAATTAGTATGTGTTTCTATTTGTGGGGGCTCGTAAGCACGAGGTGACGAGAGTCTGTACGTAGCTACTAATTATGTTTATGTACGGGTACTTTATAACCCAAATCATGTTATACCTGTAATTTTTGTACCTTACATGTTAATTTAAGTGCTTAAATCATATTGGAACTTGATAAGAAATGGTAAAAGTTCGAATCTCATTTACTTGAGTTTTGGATGGATTAGTTGACCGTTAATCAGAATTGGTGCTTCTTTGAATATTAGCCTCTTAATAATCTTTGAATCGGGTGTTTATAAAGTATTTTATCTTCTTGTGGAGTGAGTCGAACGCCTCGGAAGTAGAATATATGCATATATGGTTCGTGACGTTCGATCATTGGCAGTGCATAGAGTTGATACCCAATTTTCCCCTATATATATATATATATATATATATATATATATATATATATATATATATATATATATATATATATATATATATATATATATATATATATATATATATATATATATATATATAATAGTGCATATGCATCTTCATTTGATTTATAAACACACAAAAATATTTTTCATAATTTTCCATAATTTTAATGGCTTTAAATTAATTTATTTCTGCATTTAATTATATAAATATCCAGTAATTACCCTCCAAATTATTTTTATGATGATTTAATCATCTAAAATTATCATTTTTACCAATGTGAGGTTTTAAACATTTTTCACTACATTTCTCATAATTACATTTGCAATTTAAGGCTAATTGCACATTTTTGCAATAATAGCCCATATGCGTATATAATTACATTATCTATGCAGAAAATGACTTTTTATATTTTTATAATATTAAGCAAGTATTTTTAATCATTTTCACACATAAATGATATTTTTGTTATTTATTTATTACTTTTATAAATTATTTATGTGTTAAAAGTTGGGTATTTAAAATCTGGCCCTAAATTCATCCTAATTTTAGACCTAAACTACCCCAGCCCCAACCCAATAATACCTGATCCCAAACCCAATTAATTAACCCGATCCAGAACCCCCAACTAATCGTGGTTGTTGATCTCTAAGATCAACGGCCCATGTTACTCTTAACCTTTTAATTAACCAAACCCTACCCTAACCCTAACCATTCTGTCTTCAAATTCTCTCAAACCTCTCTCACCTCTCTGCCCAAACCCTAGCCGTCTCCCCCCAATTTACTCTCGTAATCCCACCGGACATGGGATTACCTAGCTGTTTCTTTCCATATTCTACTTCCCCCTGGTACTGGAACCTTCTATATACTGCTTGCCTAAACATGGAAAGCGAATCTCTTCAACTTCGAACCAAATCTGGTTCAGCTCCTTGACCTTTTCAATCTATGTTCGCTCTTATTCATTTATGGTATGAATCTCTATGAATCTTTGTGTATCTTTGTGATTCTTACTTACCCTAAAAATTAGTGTTTCAGATCTATTTTAGATCTAACCAAATATGGTTCGATTCTGTGATTTTAAATGTTATCTCATCTATATTCATCCTATTATGTGCAAATATGTTCTTCTTTGCCGATTTTTTACTTACCCTAAAATTAGGGTTTCATATTCTTTTAAATCGAACAAAATCTGGTTCGATCCTTTGATTTTAATAGTATTCCTGTTTATGTTCGTCTTATTCTATGCAACGTATGATTTTTACCTTTTATTTGTTTTAGATTTCTGTCGATTTTTGTACTTTACCTAAAATTAGGGTTTCGAAATCTTCTCCTTTTCCTTACTGATGTTGAGTTCTTTCCTTTCTAGTGTTTGACTAGATTTTCCATGTTTATGTGTGTTCGATTCTTACACTATATAAATCCCTCCCCATTCCCCTTTGAAACAGCTCTCGAATCATTAAAAACTACAAAAAAGAAAAAACTAAATATGTGTGCTCTTTGCTCTTTAATAATCTTGTTCTGCACTTTGGTTCTTGGCCGGCTGTAAGCCAAGGCCAGAAATTCTGAGTTCTTGTTCTTTTGGTGATATTCATAACACTGTGGGCTTCCTTTCTTTCTTGTTTCATTTAATTGGTGAGTTACCAAGCCTCTATCATTTCATTCTGATTCACCTATCATAACATGTGTTTTTCATTTCTAAAGATTTCATTCAATGGTTCGATTCTGTGATTTTAAATGTTATCTCGTCTATATGCATCCTATTATGTGTAATCTGTTCTTCTTTGTCGATTTTTTACTTACCCTAAAATTAGGGTTTCAGATTCTTTTAAATCGAACCAAATCTGGTTCGATCCTTTGATTTAAATAATATTCATGTCTATGTTCATCTTATTCTATGCAGCGTGTGATTTTTACCTTTTATTGATTTTAGATTTCTGTCGATTCATGTACTTTACCTAAAATTAGGGTTTCGAAATCTTCTCCTTTTCCTTACTGATGTTGAGTTCTTTCCTTTCTAGTGTTTGACTGAACTTTCCATGTTTATGTGTGTTTAATTCTTACACTATATAAATCCCTCTCCATTCCCCTTTGAAACAGCTCTCGAATCATTAAGAAAACTGCAAAAAAAAAAAATTGTGTGCTCTTTGCTCTTTAATAATCTTGTTTTGCACTTTGGTTCCTGGACGGCTGAAAGCCAAGGCCAGAAATTATAATTTCTTGTTCTTTTGGTGATATTCATAACAATGTGGGCTTCCTTTCTTTCTTGTTTCATTTAACTGGTGAGTTACCAAGCCTCTATCATTTCATTCTGATTCACCTATCATAACATGTGTTTTTCATTTCTAAAGATTTCGTTCAATGTGTTACTTCAAATCTAAATGCCATTACGTTTGTAATTTGAGACATGTTTGAGTTGATTAATTTAATTTCTTTAATTTTACCTAGCCTAGGTGTTACTGATAGCCATCTCTTGAAGTTTAAGTTTGTTATTAGCCCTGTTCTTTGAACATGTTCGCATACCCCTTTTCTATGGATTAGTTGACTAAGTATGAATGTATTCATTAAGTAAATAACAAGTCTGTTTCTAATTTTTCTGTGATGTAACGTGTTTTGATCCTGTTTTGACTTCCCAGTAATTGCCCTAATTAGTTCTCAGTATGTTAGCTCCTGTTTCTAATTGATATGATCCTTTCTTGTGACACTAGCCTTCTGCACTTAGCATAATCTGAACTCTCTTTTCTTCCTACTATGAGACTGTCTTGCAGCTTGTCTTGTTAACATGTGCATTGAGTGATTGAACTCATTTTCTAAAACTTGGTTAATTCTGTCTAAAATCTAAGTATGTATATTACTTGTTTTTATGTGCTCAACTTGATTATGTCCTTCAGTAGTGTCCCTTTACCTCATTCTATTCCTTTACTGTCTGGTTTTTTTGAGTTCTTATTCTTAGCTGGCTGAAATCCAAGGCTACTTAGGCTTTGTCCTTTTGACCTCCCTAGTGTGCGCACTGCTCAGGGTTCATTTGAGACCCTTGTGAACTCTGACACACTAGGACTTGGCCCCTAGTCTCTCCTATGAAATTATCTCTGTTAACCTCCCTAGTGTGAGCACTACTCTGGGTTCTTGAAGCCCTTAGGAACTCTGACACACTAAGGTCTTGTATCTATATGTCCAACTCTAGCCTGGCTACTAGTACTTAAAACATTTTCAGTATTTTGTTTTGGAAACCTTTGTTTGGATCATTAAAATCGCTTTTGTTTGACATTTTTATACTTATCAATGGCTTGTTATTTTTTTATTATTTATTACTATTCTTTATATTTTTCTCTCCACGGCATTAGTATTTCTTATCTTGACGAACCAATGACTGTGACATGTAATGAGACAAAGCAACACAAGGATAGTGACTCGAAAGAGATAGAAGAAGAAGATGTAATACCTGAGGAAATTATCAGAGAAGTTGAGAATTTTGAGAATAAGCCTAAGTACAACTTGGAAGAAATTGAGATAGTCAACTTGGGAGATTCCGAAACAGTCAATGAAACCCGCATAAGCATTTGCTTGTCACCATCAGAAAAGAGCACACTCGTTTCCTAAAAGAATATGAAGAAATTTGTGCATGGTCTTATGATGATATGACTGGTTTGAGAACATCCATAGTGGCTCATAAGCTACCCACCAATCCGATATGTCCGCTGGTAAAGCAAAATCTCAGAAAGTTCAAAATAGATATGAGTCTAAAAATTAAAGACGAAGTCACCAAGAAGATCAAAGCTAAGGTTCTCAAAGTGGTTGAATATTCGACTTGGTTGGCCATCATTGTGTCGGTTCCGAAGAAGGATGGGAAAGTCAAGGTGTGTGTCAACTATATGGACCTAAACAGAGCAAGTCCCAAAGATGATTTTCTACTACCAAACATACACATATTGATCGACAACTGCACCAAGAATGAATTCCAATCCTTTGTGGATTGCTTCGCGAGATATCACCAAATCTGGATGGATGAAGAAGATGCCCAGAAAATAGTTTTTATTACACTGTGGGGAGTGTACTGCTACAAAATGATGTTGTTCAGTCTGAAGAATGCTGGGGCCACTTATATGAGGGTCATGACAACTATTTTCCATGACATGATACACAAGGAGATAGAAGTATATGTGGATGATGTCATCATCAAATCCAAGAAGGGTACAGATCATATAGCAGATTTGAGAAAGTTCTTTGATCGGCTTCGAAGGTATAATCTGAAATTGAATCCCGCAAAGTGTGCCTTTGGATTTCCTGTCGAAAAGCTGTTAGGATTCATCGTCAGCCGCCGAGGAATTGAGCTAGATCCATCAAAGCAGGCTATCCAGAATTATCCGCCACCAAAGAACAAGAAAGACATGATGAGTTTCTTGGTTCGTCTCAATTATATCAGCCTCTTCATAGCACAATCAACGGTAATATGTGAGCCGATTTTCAAAATTCCGAAGAAGGGTGCCGCAACCAGTTGGACTGAAGACTGCCACAAAGCTTTTGACAAAATCAAAGGATACTTGTCCACACCGCCAGTCCTAGTCCCGCTAGAGCCTGGTAGACTACTGCTACTATACCTCTCCATATTAGATGGGGATTTTGGTTTTTTATTGGGACAACATGACGAGACGGGAAGGAAAGAACATGCCATATATTATCTGAGTAAGAAGTTCACAACCTACGAAGCACGGTATTCTTTGTTGGAACACACTTGCTGTGCTCTGACATGGATAGCCCAGAAACTGAGGCACTACTTCTGTGCCTATACATCATATCTCATATCAAGGATGGACCCTTTGAAGTACATCTTCCAGAAGCTCATGCCTACAGAGAAGCTAACAAAATGGCAGATATTGTTGAGTGAATTCGACATCGTCTATGTGATTCAGAAAGCGGTTAAAGGATAGGCATTAGCGGATCATCTTGCGGAAAATCCTGTGGGAGGAGAATACGAATCACTAAAAACATATTTTCCTGATGAAGAAGTGTCATTTGTAGGAGAAGATATCGCTGAATCCTACGACAGGTGGAGAATGTTCTTCGATGGGGCTGCAAATTTCAAAGGAGTGGGTATTGGAGCCGTCTTGTTGTCAGAAGCCGGTCAGCATTACCCAGTATCCGCAAAACTTATATTTCCATGCACCAATAATATGGAGGAATACGAGGCTTGCATATTAGGGCTCAATTTAGCCGTTGATATGAATATCCAGGAATTGTTGGTAATTGGTGATTCAGATCTGCTGGTACATCAGGTGCAAGGAGAATGGGCTACAAAGAATACGAAGATATTACCATATCTATATCATGTACAAGAAATGATGAAGAGGTTCACAAAGATAGAGTTCAAACATGTCCCGAGAATCCAGAATGAGTTTGCAGACGCATTGGCCACTTTGTCCTCCATGATATTCGGACAAGAATTTCATCTACCCCATTCCGGTAAGGATCCATAATCAGCCAGCTTACTGTGCTCATGTTGAAGAAGAAACAGATGGGAATCCATGGTTTCACGGTATCAAGGAATACTTAGAAAAATGAGAGTACCCGGAGCATGAAAATCATACTCAGAAACGCACACTCTGGAGATTATCCAACCATTTCTTCCAAAGTGGAGGAATTCTGTATAGAAGGACTCCAGACCTAGGGCTATAACAGCGTGTGTTGACGCCAAGGAAGCTTCCAAACTTCTTGAAGAGATACACGCTGGAACTTGCAGACCACATATGAATGATTTCGTTGTAGCCAAGAAGATACTAAGAGCAGGATATTTTTGGATGACTATGGAAACAGACTACATCAAGTATCTCTAGAATGTCATCAGTGCCAAACATGCGCAGATATGATACGGGTGCCTCCAAATGAACTCAATGCAACAAGTGCACCTTGGCCTTTTGCCACCTGGGGAATGGATGTCATTAGACCAATCGAGCTCGCCGTTTCAAACAGGAACATGTTCATTCTGGTGGCCATAGACTACTTCACAAAATGGGTTGAAGCTGCATCTTACAAAGTTGTAACCAAGAAAGTCATCGCAGATTTTGTCCGATCGTATTGTTTGTTGATTCGGGGTTCCAGAATCCATCATCATCGACAACGCCGCCAACCTCAAAAGTGACCTAATGAAAACTATGTTCAAGACCTTCAAAATCAAGCACCAAAATTCCACAGCATACTGGCCCCAAATGAATGGAGTCGTGGAGGTCGCCAACAAGAACATCAAAAAGATATTGAGGAAAATGGTAGAAAATCACAAGTAATGGCACGAGAAATTACCATTTTCTTTATTGGGATATCGTACAACAGTACGCATATCAACCTGGGCAACTCCTTATATGTTGGTCTACGGTGCTGAAGCTGTCATTCCTGCCGAGGTAGAAATTCCTTCCTTGAGAATTATACAAGAAGATGAACTCAATGATGCAGAATTGATAAGGAGCCGCTATGAACAATTAGCTCTCATTGATAGGAAAAGAATGAATGCAGTATGTCATGGGCAACTTTATCAGAACAGAATGTCCAGAGCTTCAACAAAAGGGTCAAACCTAGAAAGTTCGCACCGGGCAGCTGGTGCTGAAATGGATCTTTCCACATCAGGATGAAGCCAAAGGAAAATTTTTGCCCAACTGCCAAGTACCCTACATGGTTCACAGAGTACTAACAGGAGGAGAACTCATACTCGCAGAAATGAACGGAGAGATTTGGCCAAAGCTTATCAATTCAGATGCGGTCAAAAGATATTATGTTTAAGTTGTTTACATTTATTCAATCTAATGTAACTGAACTAGGCTTGACCTAATTCCCGTTTATGAGGGAATACATAAGCAGCCTTGTGGGTTCGGTCACAATTCAATAAAAAAAAATTCTCCACAATCAAAAACTAGGGAAGAATTTTGAGGAGGACCCTCAAAAGTCCGGAGAAAGTCCAGCCGACGTCATCGTATGCAGAACAGTCTGAAAACTATCTAAATAACTGGGCAGGATTTTGAGGACCCTAAAAACTCTATTGCAAAGAAGTTGCAATGTCTCTAAAAGTGTCACAGTTATTGAATCATTTAATTTATTTGATATTACATATTACTGTGTTTTAAATAACTATGCATGCATATTTTTCAAAAACCTTATGTTATGAAATATCCAGATGCTACCCACGGTAACTTGAGCAGGATTCCAATGTGGAGCAAAGCAAAGAAAGCAGGCGGAGGCACGAACCAGCGTCCCCCGTAAAACTCACGATTTTCCTTTGGATGCAGGAACAAGGAATAGCCACAAATATGTGCACACCTTAGAATCACCGTCCTCATAACGACAAAGCTGCCAAGTGAAAACATATCCCCGACTAAGAAATACTTTGCTCATACTTATTATTTGTTCATTGCATGAGACTAAGCTCTGTCTCCATCTTGCATGAGGCTAAGACATGCCTCCTTAATTGCGTTAGGCTAAGCTTTTGCTTCCTCTTGGTTGAGACTAAGCATTATCTCCACATATTGCATGAGGCTAAGCCCTGCCTCCTTAATTGCATAAGGCTAAGCTATGCCTTCCCCTTGCATGAGACTAACCATTGTCTCCATCTTCTATGAGGCTAAGCCCTGCCTCCTTAATTGCATAAGTCTAAGCTCTTCCTTCCCCATAAGACTAACCATTGTCTCCATCTTGCATGAGGCTAAGTCCTGCCTCATTAATTGCATAAGGCTAAGCTCTGCCTTCCCCTTGCATGAGACTAAGCATTGTCTCCATATCTTGCATGAGGCTAAGACCTGCCTCCTTAATTGCATAAGGCTAAGCTCTGCCTTCCCCTTGCATGAGACTAAGCATTGTCTCCACATCTTGCATGAGACTAAGCCCTGCCTCCTTAATTGCATAAGGCTAAGCTCTGCGTTCCCCTTGCATGAGACTAAGCATTGTCTCCACATCTTGCATGAGACTAAGCCCTGCCTCCTTAATTGCATAAGGCTAAGCTCTGCCTTCCCCTTGCATGAGACTAAGCATTGTCTCCACATCTTGCATGAGACTAAGCCCTGCCTCCTTAATTTCATAAGGCTAAGATCTGCCTTTCCCTTGCATAAGACTAAGCATTGTCTCCACATTTTCATGAGGCTAAACCTTGCCTCCTTAATTGCATAAGGCTAAGCTCTGTCTTCCCATGCATGAGACTAAGTATTGTCTCCATCTTTGCATGAGGCTAAGTCTTGCCTCCTTTATTGCAAAAGGCTAAGCTTTGCCTTCTCTTTGTATGAGACTAAGCATTGTCCCCCAGCTTGCATGAGACTAAGCCCTGCCTCCTTAATTGCATAAGGCTAAGCACTGCCTTCCCCCCCGCATGAGACTAAGCATTGTCTCCACTCTTGCATGATACTAAGAATTGTCTCTCTTTACATAACCACAAATTCAATATTACTTGAAACATTGCATTATTCTCCACCTCGGGCTAAGATCTGCCCCCGATCTTACACAAGACTAAGCTCTGTCTTGTTTCATTTCAAGCATCATGTCTTCGCATCTCATGGGCTGAAACATCACCATTTTGTCCAAAGGTGTCATAGTCCAAAGGCATTATCCTCGTAGCTGGAAGACACCATGCCATGACCTGAGGATCTCTCAATATGCACATCATTATTCAAAGGCGTCATGGTTCTGAGGAATCATCCTCATGGCTTGAGAACTTCATTTCATGGCCTGCGAATCTCCTATCCTATGATTCATGGCCCAGGACATCATGGTCTAATGAAACCATCCTCAGCGTCCAAAGACAGCTCTCATGGTCCAAAGGAAATCTGCATCATGTCTAAATTCTCACAATAATCCATATATATTTGCATGCATCGTGTTTTAAGCTTTGCAGGTGATCCAAGAAGTAATCGTTCTCCTACCGGGATCAATCTTTGCTCCCGTTTCCGTTCAACGTTTGTATCCTGCAATTATTTCAAACGTAACCAACCACCATGCGTTACCCATCTGATAACAGTTCAGATATCCATAACCATTCCCAGATACATCCACTTACAATCCTAATATCGTCTTGTCTAGAAAAGTTTGTTTGTTCCTACAGTAACTCTATCGGTTTATTCCACCGTTGGATCTAGAACTACACATGGCCTGATTCTTGTAAAACCAGGATATGTAGGCAACTCATAAACTAGGGTTCGGCCTATATTTTCAAAAATCACCCCATTCTGTCAAAATCGGTCATCATTTCTTTATCCGACAACTCTTTCATCCTTCCTGGGTAAAGAGGGGCAGCTGTTGATACCCAATTTTCCCCTCATATTTTCAAATATATATATATATACTTTCAAAATAGTGCATATGCATCATCATTTGACTTATAAAAACACACAAGTATTTTTCATAATTTTTCATAATTTTTAAAGGCTTAAAATCAATTTATTTCTGCATTTTATTATATAAATATCCAATCACCAGAGACTCTACGGTAGTATCCCGAATATAAGCTAGACAAGCCAAACAACCCTTTTCGACCATGTATCGAGCCTTCATAAAAGAGATACCCGACTAGATATACTGACAGACAAACATTTCCACTCCAATCTAGAAAACTCTGGCATCACTAAGGTAACAGTCTTGGCATGGCAATCAAGGATGGCGTGATATGGGGATAACTAGTCCATGCCCAAGATGACCTCAAAGTCGGTCATATCAAGCAACATAAGATCTACTCTAGTCTCGTAACCATATAATGTGACCACACAGGACCGATAGACCCGATCCACAACAACAGAATCGTCCACCGGAGTGGACACATAAATAAGAGTACCCAAGGACTCACGAGGAACATCCAAGAAATGAGCAAACGGAGAAGACACATATGAATATGTAGACCCTGGATCAAATAATACCGAAGCATCCCTACTGTAGACAGAAATAATACTTGTGATCACGACATTTGAGTCTACTACATCTGGTCTGGCTGGACAAGCATAGAACCTAGATGGAGCACTGACTGGATGGCATCCACCTGACTGAATAGTAGCTGGTTGACCTCCCCCTGCCTGGCCTCCACCTCTAGGACGACCCTCACCTGTTTGTCCTCTGCCTTTAGGTGGTCGGACAACTGGTGTTGTAATCATGGATTGCTGGCCCTACTGCATTGCCTTGCCCCAAAGCCTGGGGCAGAATCTACGCACATGATTGAGATCTCCACACTCAAAACAACCTATCGGTGCGATGATCTACTGCCCTGAAGTATGACCTTAATGGCCTAAATACCCACTGGAAGAACCCTAAATGGCTGGTGGGCAGTATGAACTCTCTGGCATGGCACTGAAATAGGTGACCCGAATGGCCTGAGTACCCACTAGAATAACCCTGAATAGCTAGTGGGTGGTATGAACTCTCAAGCATGACACTAAAATAGGGTCGTGCTGGAGCACCCCGAGGAGGCGGCAATGCTGGATATTTGGGCCTACTAGGCTAGCCCCTCATGAACTGACCTCTTCCCCCAATCGGGGCACCTGTAAAATCTCCAGAATAATGGACCTCTTGTCTCGATGCATCTTCTCTCTACCCCTATAATGATAACCCTCAATCCTCCGAGCAATCTCCACTACTAGCTAGTAGAAAGTCCCTATCTCAACCTCCAGGGCCATAGTAGCCTGATACCTGAGTGCAACCCCGCAACAAACCTCCGCACTCGCTCTGCCTCAGTAGGAAGTATCATAAGTTCATGGAGAGATAGCTTAAATAATCTCTCCTCATGATCGGTCACTGACATCTGACCCTGCTGGAGCTCCTCAAACTGAAACTGCAACTCTTCCCTCTGAGAGGGTGGATTATACTTTTCCAAGAATAGGAGTGTGAACTGGTCCCATGTCATGGGAGGAGAACCTATTGGTCTGCCAAGAAGATAAGAATTCCACCACCTATGAGTCCTTCCCTCAAGCTGAAAGGTAGTGAAATCCATTCTGTGTGACTCCAATATATTCATGTTGTGCAGTATGTCCCTACACCTATCAATAAAGCCCCGGGTATCCTCATGTCGCTCACCCCCAAAGATAGGAGGGGGAAGCCTGGTCCATCTATCTAGTAGCTTCTGCGGCTCGGCGGTCGTAGCTCGTGTAGGCTCGGGTATAGCTACTGCAACTGGCTGGGCTCCACCGACGGGTAGTGTGCCCTGGGTCTGATATACAACAGCTGCATGCGTAGGAGCCTGAGCATTAGGGTTTTATGCTCCCCCTCCCGCCTGAGATGTGGTTGGGTTTGATAAAAATAAACCAGCCTGGGTCATAGAATCTATGAACTGTAGCATAAGGTCCATGGCCTCCTGAAAGCCCGGTGCTGACGTGAAATCGACCGGAGTTGGATCTAATGCACGCACCTCGCCCTGCTCCTCAACAACGGTATCCTCTAATTGATCCATTGGTGGTGCAACTGGGGCAACTATGGTACATCCTCATCCCCTACCTCGGGTCGGTGCCCTCCCCCTACCTCTGCCTCGATTTCTAGCAACAGCGGGATCAGCCCCTCCTGGGTGTGGAACGTCTGTTGTACGTGTTCTCACCATCTGTGAGAGAATAAGAGGAATAAACTTAGTACACCATCAGCTGCACGATAATAGATGAATAAAGAGTAGTTTCCTAACACCCTATAGCCTCTCGAAGATAAGTGCAGACGTCTCCGTGCTGATCCACAAGACTCTATTAGGCATGCCCTTTACTTGTGAGACCTATGTGAACCTAGTGCTCTAATACCATGTTGTCATGACCCAATTCCATTTTAGCCGTGATGGCGCCCAGCGCCGTTGCTAGACAAGCCAACAATAAACAATCTAGTGATTTCCCATTTTAATAAGTTTTCAAGTAAATAACTTTCCTTAATTTAAAATATTTAGTAAGAAATAGATTTTACATAATAAAAATGAAAGTAGCTGATTACAATCATGACCATAGAAATAAAATGAAAACCACAAGTCTACTAGTGGGTGCCAAGATCTTGTGTCATTAGTATATGTTCTACTAGTAGAATATACAAAAGATTTATACTCTACTGTCTGAAATAGAATAGACAGAAAATTAAGCCAAAGAGAGATTCCGGCTGTTGTTGAACGGCTGAGAAGGCAGCTCAACGTGTAGTCTCGTGTCAGGATCAAGTATGCACACCAGTCCAGATGCGCTTGCCTCAGATTCTGCACATTTAAGAGTAGAAGTATATCGTGAGTACATAAACAACATGTACCTAGTAAGTATCCAGTCTAACCTCGAAGAAGTAGTGACGAGGAGTCGACTTTGACACTTACTATGGGCTAATGATAATATGTCAGAATTATAACTAAACATGGATTACAGGAATAATACTGAAAAAAAACTCAATAACAGGAAATGATAAATACTCCTTTCACAAACATTAAATCCCAAATTTATCTTTCATCATTTAACGATTTATATCATCAAGACATTAAAGCAATATTGATTATGAAAAGTTCCAAGGGTTTATCATGCGCAAATTATGCTGAGGTCATACGGCCCGATCCAACATAATAATATTTAAATTGTGCACTGCCGAGGTTCGAACGACACGAATTATAGATGCATTTATCTGCTACCGAGGCGTTTGGTCCGCTCCACAAATAGAAAATACTTTAAATAAACACAAATATTTCAATAACAGTCAAGTGTTCCATTCACAACCTCAAGTAAGCAAAATTTAACCTTTTAGAATTCTTTTGTCAATTTTGTCAATATGATTTAAGCAATCAAATTAACAAGTATGGGTGCAACCATTTCAAGTATAGCATGATATGGGTCCTAGACTGGAACTATAGCATAATTAGTAGCAACGAACGGACTCTCGTCACTTCGTACATATGTAGCCCCACAAATAGAAACACATATTAATTAATTCACCTATGGGGTTAATTCCCCCATACAAGGTTAGAAAAGAGACTTACCTCGTCTCAAAGCCTACTTTCTGGTCCAAGATTGTGCTCAAACCCTTAATTTGGTGCCAAACGACTCGATACTAGTCAAATGTTATATAAAACAATCAATACATGTTCAAAAAGTCATATCCTGACTATCAAAGTGATTTCCCAAGCCTAATGGAAGAACCCCTAAAATTCAACCCCAGGCCCATGTGCCCGGATTTTGAAATTTTTTGAAGAAAGTCGTTACCCATATTCTCATGAACTCAAATATATGATTTTCACTAAATTCCATAACAAATTTCGTGGTTAAATCTCATTTTTATCACAAACCTAGGTTTTCACCTAAACCCGTGATATCCACTAATTTACATGTTATAATCTACCCATAAGCTATGTATTTAACTCACATTTGCTGTCAATTACTTACCTCAATTAGTTGATGAAAATCCCTCTCTAACCAGCTCCAAAATTCCCCCCAAGAAGTGTAAGAAATGAGCAAAAATTCCTAAGTCTCGTATTTAAAACATCCTCACTGCCCAGCGATTCCCGTGACTGCGAGGCCACCCCCGCACCTGCGGTTAGAGTTCTGCAAAGAAAACCTCGCAAGTGAGATCCTCCCCCAGCTAGCCAAAATTCGCACTTGCAGAGCTGGGGCCGCTCCTGCGAAACCACTTCTACGACCGCTCACTCGCGCATATGGACACTGTCGCTTCTGTGGTCATAGTCATCGCACCTGCGTGTTCGCAGGTGCACTGAACCTCTCACTCCTACAGATCTTGGGCATCCTTCTCTTGTCCGCTTTTGCAGCTCGTGGCTCGCACCTGCGGCTGGCCAAACGCAAGTGCGATTACACCAGCAGATGGGAGCTTTAGGTGTTGCTCCCAAGTCCCAACTTGGTCCGAGCCTCGTCCTATTAACACCTGGGGCCCCCCGAGGCCCCGTCCAAACATACCAACAAGTTTGGAATCATAAAATGGACTAGCTCAAAATCTCGGAATGCACAAAACAACATCAAAACTAAGAACCACACCCCAAACTAATTGAAATCAAAATATGAAGTTTAAGTTCTTCAATTTACTCCGAACGCACCGAAACGTACTTAAACTACTCGGAATGACACCAAATTTGGCATGCAAATCTTAAATGACATTAGAGAACTATTCTTGATCTCGAAATATCATTTGGACCTAGATATCACCAAAACCTACTCCAAACCAAATTTAGAGAACTTCAAAACCTTCAAAGAACCAACTTTCACTATTAGGCACTAAAATGCTCCCGTGTATCCAAAACCCGATCCGAATATACGCCCAAATCCAAAATCATCATGCGACCCTATTGGAACCGCAAATCCTGATTTCGAGGTCGTTTACTCAAAATGTTGACCGAAGCCAAACTTAGTCTTTTAAGGCCAACTTAAGGAACCAAGTGTCCCGATTTCAACTCGAACCCTTTCAAATCCCGAACTAACCATCCTCGCAAGTCATAAAACAGTAAAAGCACATACGGGGAGTCTTATTTAGGGGAACGAGTTCTAAAAAGAAAATCGACGAGTCGGATCGTTACACCAAACTTCACCCAAATAAGAATTTTCAAAACAAATTTGGGAATCTATAGCCAAACGCTAGCTTAATTAATATTACTTTTTCTAAAAATTGCCCCAAACTTTTGTATTTTATAAAAGAGCCCACCATTTATTATTTTGTAACAATGTTGCTTCTTCTTTTCAGACATCTGATAGTGTATTGTGTAGTTCATTATAAAAATGATAATTTTGTACCAAATATTCTTATGTTAAGGACTATGGTTGGTGATAGTATAATGAATCCTGTTAATGAAGGTACTATTGGGTATTTGTGATAGTTTTTAGAACTTGTGAGTATAATTCATATTTCATGTTTTTCAAAAATAAAAGTGAAATATCTTTTGAAAAATCATGTCCATACATATTTTCATCTTCAAACCAAACTTCACCAAATCAGATTTTTCAAAAAAACTTTGGGAATCTATAGCCAAACGCTAGCTTAATTACTATTAATTTTCTAAAAAATTGCCCCAAACTTTTGTATTTTATAAAGGATCCCACTATTTATTATTTTGTAACAATGTTGCTTCGTCTTCTAGGTCATCTTATAGTGTATTATGTAGTTCATTATAAAAATCATAATTTTATACCAAATTTATTTATCTTCAGGACTATGATTTGCGATAATATAATGAATGTTATTGATGAAAATATTGTTGGGTATTTGTGATATTTTTTAGAACTTGTGGGTATAAATAATGTTTCATGTTTTTCAAAAAAACAAGTGAAATATATTTTGGAAATTCATGTCCAAACATATTTTCATCTTCAGACCAAACCTCTCCAAATAAGATTTTTCAAAACAAATTTGGGAATCTATAGCCAAACGCTAGCTTAATTACTATTATATTTTTTAAAAATTTCTCCAAAATTTTGTATTTTATAAAAGAGCCTGTTGCAATGAAACGCACACGTAAGTATACGCGGCCGTCCAGTAATAAAGTGACTAAAAATCGGATGTCGAACCCACGAGGACTTGTGACTAACTATTAACTAAATTAGACTATCCTAACTGTCTAAACAAGAATTAAAATATTTGATTCTAAGCTAATTAAAATAAATAAAAACAAATAATGAACGTTGAACAGAGGAAGATCATATTTTTATGTTACCAATGTTATGAAAACGATTTAGGGTATAGGCTATCCACCATTCCTATTGTATTCTTCAATTGACTTGACTAACTAATTCGTCTAGTTCATTAGTTGGCAGGGTTAATATTGCCCATAATAATTTGTCGAGTTCTTACTCACATATCCAAGCTAACCTAATGCATATATGCTTATGGAATTAGAACTAACAAGAACACATTTATAATTTCTGTACATCAACCAAACAAGGCAATTAGGTATATGTCTATCCTAACTGCGAATCCATTCCTTGATGCCCAGTTTCAAGAACTTGTTCTACTCAATCCTATATGCAATCTAGAATTCTCACCTCGAGTTCAATTCTAGATTCGTAGATAGTATTCAATTGGTGATCAAGCAATCAAATAATTAAGCGCAAGATTGAATAAATAATCTAATATGATAAATCAAGAAACCAAAATCAATAGTCGAATAACAATAGCCATGAAAGAACCACAACCTTAGAACGTGAAGTTTAGCTCCACATAGACATTGTAGCCAAACAAAAAAACATAGGAATTACTAAGTTTGGTGGAAGAAAAGATGAAATTTAATGAATTTCGGCCTCCACGACGGCTCCGTGCTTGTGTTTCTCTCTCAAAAACATCTTCCCCTCTCCAAAATAGGTTTAGGACCCCTTTTATATGAACTGGGGGTGTGTAGGACCAAAATAACCAAGTCCCGGACGAAATAGGACAAGTCCCCTTCACCAGCGCCCAAGGTAGCGTGGGGCACTAGCCCAGGCGCTGGCTTTTTTTAGTTTCTGAAAACTGAGCCACAGGTAGCGGCCCACGCTGCTTATGGTGCTCAAATGTGCATTTTTGCCTTTTCATTCAATTTTCGCTCCAATTCGCACACTTCCATCCCAATGATTCCTACACATAGAATTATCCCAAATTAGCACAAATGATTATATTATGCATCTGAAATCTACGAGACATGAGCACAATGCGAGACAATATACATAAAAATATGCATACTTTAAGCCAAATATTAGAGCCCATCATTTATTATTTTGTAACAATGTTGCTTCGTCTTCTCGGTCATCTGATAGTGTATTATGTAGTTCATTATAAAAATGATAATTTTGTACCAAATTTATTTATGTTCAGGACTATGGTTTGCGATAATATAATGAATGTTATTGATGAAGGTACTATTGGGTATTTGTGATAGTTTTTAGAACTTGTGGGTATAAGTCATGTTTCATATTTTTGAAAAATAAAAAAAAGTGAAAATATCTTTTGAAAACTCACGTCCAAACACATTTTCATCTTCAAACCAAACTTCACTCAAATCAGATTTTTCAAAACAAATTTGGGAATCTATAGCCAAACACTAGCTTAATCAAAGGTCTTTGTTTTGAGCCCTGAGTATGAAATTTTTTTTGTTAGGGAGCGCTTCACCCATAAATGAGTCTTACTGGCGCGAATCCAAATAAATCGGGCTCCAATGCGGCTACCGGATACCAAGTAGCAAAACCCAAAAAAAAAAAAAAGGGGTAGGTACCCATTAGTTTTCACCCTACTGCCTGCTACTTGGTTTAAAAAAAAGCATAAAACCTGGCAGAATTTTCTTAAATAATTGCTAATTATAAATATTACTGTAGTAATTTTAGTAGCTAGAGTAAAACTGATTCAAAAGATTTCATAAATTATTAGAGATTGTTAACTAGTACTAACATGCTCATTACTTGAGAGCTAACTGTAATATTACATCAATATCGTTGTTTATATAGTACAACTTTTGAAATTTATCTTTGCATTATCGCATAAATGAGAATTAGGCCCAAATATGGAAGTAAGTAATTACATTATGGTCCACTAACTTGATGCAAAAGTTAGCACTTATGAGTAGTGAGTATTTCCCATATGTTGAAGAATGGAATGGAATCTCATTAATCTTCCAACGATAGACTTGGAAAAGGAATTTTATATTTCTATTTTACTTCAGCAATTTGCCTCTTTTCATACACATTCCTTCTACGTACCTTATATATTCGTTCTCCTACTGCTGTATCTTTTGCAAATTAACTCTCAAAACTAATTTTACAGAAAGGGAAAGATACAATGGCTGCAGATCATATTCTTGTTCAAAGAGTTTTGCTCATTTTATTTGTTTTATCAGGTACTATATTTCCATGTTTCTATTTTGTTTGGTCTTCTTCATGTTTTTTCCCAAGTATCTGACAAATTTGTTGAATAGAAAACTAAAAGACGTAATAATTATGATACACTTTTAAATAATTCGTCCAGAATTACACTTGACTACTTTCATCAGATTGTAGAATGTGAGATCCGTTTAGAAATAATTAGTTTCATCATTTTATGGCTAGTGACTTCTGCAAAATCCAAATGTGAACGTGAAAATATTTTATAAATAACTTTGTTACACGCCATTAAAGAAATTGGCACCTCTCTTTTTATAAAGGAATGAGGTAGTTGATAACTCACTTCAAATTGATACTTAGACACAGAACAAAATAATCCACTGTGTAATTTACGTTAAACAAATTTGTGCATTATTTTATAGAAAATTAAACATGTAAAAATGGGCAAATGAAATGCGACTTTAAATTAAAAGGCCAAATTTGTTCCTCTCTTTTCTTTTGTTTACTAATGAAATGCGACTTCAAATTAAGATAGAGACTAATAAGGAAGTTTGATACATAAAGAGATTAATCTTGAGGATCCAATCATATAAAAGTCTTTGCAGAATTAATATATAGTATGTAAACCAAAGAGGTGTAGTTCAAAAAAAAAAAAAAGAAAAAAAAAATCTCCAATTCTTTTTCTTTCTTTTGGTTCCAATTATTGGGCTTTCTCTTCTCTCTCTCTTTTTCTTTTTCGTGAAACTTATGAAAAAATACATTGTTATGACTCTATTAAGTGGGATCGGCAGGCACTAAGTTCTGTGTAAAGGTGCAAGAATTAAGCTACAATCACCGCTACTTCCCATTTTTCATGAAATTTACATATGGATATGAAATTTTGGAGGTTATTTAAAAAAGGGAAAAAATCTAAAAATGCTATTCAACTTTTAAAAATGGTCTATCTATGTTATCCGTTAAAAAAAATGTTATTTTATGTCATTGTCGTTACACCTTTGGCTCACCTATGTCATTATTGAACTAACGGTACAATTTTATTTTTTTTAATTTTAAAAAAAAATTAACGTTGAGTGGCATAGGTGAGCCAAATGTGTAATGACAATGACATGAAATCAGCATTTTTTTAACGGCTGGACAATTTTATTTATTTGATGTGAGAGTCCGTTTAGTTCGAAAATAGAACATAATTTGCATGAGTGTAGGTACAGGTGTAAAATTGTCGGAGTCAGCAAGAATTTTCACGATAATAAACCATTGCAAAGAGACAGTTTGGCCAGGTGTGTTCCCAGGTGACAACTTCAACGGTGGTGGTTTCACTCTAAAACCAGGCCAATCCATTATTTTCACTGCGCCCGTTGGTTTTCAAGGCAGAATTTGGGGAAGAACTGGCTGCAATTTTGACAAAAACGGCAACGGCTCATGCCAAACCGGTGATTGCGGCCCATCCCTCAAATGTTCAGGCACAGGAAAAACTCCTGCTTCACTTGCCGAATTTACCCTCGCATCTCTCGATTTTTACGATGTTAGCCTTGTCGATGGCTTTAACGTACCCATGAGTGTTACTCCTATTAATGGTAAAGGAAATTGCTCAATTGCTGGTTGTGACGGAGATTTAAGACAGGATTGCCCCAAAGAACTTGCAGTTAAGGCCAATGGCAAAGTTGTTGCCTGCAGAAGTGCTTGTGATGTGTTTGATACGGATGAGTATTGTTGTAGGGGTAATTTTGGAAATCCAACCACTTGTCGACCTACCTATTATTCTAAGCAATTCAAACAAGTTTGTCCTACTGCTTATAGTTATGCCTATGATGATCCAACTAGCATTTTTACTTGCTCAGGGACCGATTATGTTATTGCTTTTTGCTCATCAAGGTATGTTAAATGAGTTACATTCATTTTTTATTTTCACTCTTCTCTTTCTAATATTTGTTCATAATTGCTCAACCTACTTATAATTTTTACTCACAAAATTTTAATATTTTTACCAGTAAAAAGCATGTGCAAACACATTTTAATTTACAAACACTATTTTTCTAACACAATTTTAAAAGTTTTTCTTTTTTTTAGTTTCAACCAAATCTATGTTGAAATAGAAATCGTGTCCCTACTTTGTGGAAAATAACTAAAGTTTGTTTTAGATGCTAATTACATCTCTTAAATAAACCCCCACATTCATAAGTCTATTCTATATATAGCAGGATTCAAATAAACATCATGAAGCGAAGCCATTTTTTATTTTATTTTGGTACATTAAATTAAAAATAACATGTATAAGTAATTTTTTGTTCTTTAGAGAAAGCATACCCTTTTTGTCTTCATTTTCCTTTCCTTTTCTTTCCCTTTTGTCAAATTAAAGCAAGTAGAGTAACTATGATATTTTCATATTATAGGAAGCGACCAGTGTGCACATACCATGATCACAAGCTCGTTTGCGGTGGATCAAACGGTTTAAGATCGTTGATAAGCAATTTGTGGATGATAATTATTGGATTAACCCTCATAGCCAATTTGAATATCATCTTTTAAGATGTGAAAAAAAGAATTCTTTTGTGTTTTTTTTGTTTTTTATATTTCGGGGAAACGCTTCTTTATTATTTTTATTGATTTTTCTATATGAATTGTTATCTATATTATTCATATATTTGCATAGTTCTGGTACTCTTTCATATAATCTATTCCTTAGATTATCATGTTGCTTAGAAGCATATGATGTTGTTTAATGGGACTAGATGGTAAGAGGCTTGAGCTTGTAAATGAAAAGTTATAAATACTTGAAATTTACGAGAAAGCCATAAAGAAACTGGAACGAGACAACGAGTTGAATTAATAAATTGAAAAGAAGTAACAATAGTAAGTGTAGATGTGTTGGATTAATGTTGTTCCTCCTATACATAAGACAAACATATTTGTAGGCAACGAATCAATATTTTCTCGTTCAAAAGTCTACTTTACTCATTTAGCAAGGGATTATTTCACTGAGCTTTAGAGCAATAAAAACCTTTCTTGACTCGGTAAAAATAGTAGTAATAACTTATCTTCCTTTCAGAAGTTATCTGTTAAGATGGATAATGAATTTATGCTTTCCGGGGCTATGATATGGGTTACAGAAATTACTAGCTATGTTCATTTATTATAAGTAGTTTATTATTAAAATTGGTCAATTTATAAAATATTAGTAATATTAGCCAATTAACTATTTGTAGTCAAAATAATATCAAAATATTACTTTCTTTTGAGTGTGTGTTATTAGAATAGATTGGGCACATCTTAAGAAGTTTGAATCTCAGTTTTGGGTATGACTTGGTGGAGTTTTGAGGTGGTTTGAATTGAAAATTCGAAGCAGAAGATAAACATAAAAAAAATTATATATGTATCACACTTTGTATCATTTGTGTATTACATAGGTATCATATTTGTATCAAATGTGTATCACATGTACATCCAAGTATAAATATATGTGTGATACATGTGTCAAAGAAGAATTTTTTTAACTCGATTTTAACTACGAATTTTAACACCAAATAAATCTACATCACCTTCAATCTTCCTCAAATTTTATATATTGACCATCTATATGTTTCAATTAATTTCAACCATACACATTAAAAAAGATCTTTTTTTCTTAGATTTTTGTAATCTTGTGTGTATATACGTGTGTGTGTGTATATATATATATATATATATATATATATATATATATATATATATTATATTTTATCACCTTGTGTGTTATATCATTCATGAAATTTCCTTTATATCTTGCATCTAATGTTGTTGATCACGCTTAAAAATATGGAAAGAGATTTTTGCGTGTGATTCTTGGAGAGAAAGAACCTTATTTAGGTTTTTAATTTTATATATGCTTGGATAGTTTTAGTAAATCTATGATTATGGCTAGAGATCGATAAATTAGGACTTATTATTTAGAATATTTCTCTAAGATGTCTAATCATTATGTTGCCAAATATACTAAGATCCATTGATTCAGCCCATGTTTGATTGTAGCCATTTAGCCCATTGGGTGAAGCACTTGAGTGATCTAGCCTTCATTTGACAGGGTCATCAGCTACACAGAAAACTTAAAAGTTACCTATTTATAAAGAGGTTAAGTTTTCATTGACAGTGTAAAGAATGTAAAATTTTCATGTGGCATTCAGTTTTGTGCTCCCATTGAATTTGTGTCCAATTTTTTTTAAAAAAACTTAACTTGTATCTAATTTTGAGTAACTTCAAATGCTCTTTTCTCTTATTCTTCATTGTTACTTTCTTTTTCATTGTGCTTAGGGTTTCTTCTTTTTCTTCTTCTTCTTAGTTGCAAAATGAGTTTGTTAAATTTATTATTGTTTTGACAATTTGATGATTGGGGTTTGTTCTTTATTTAAAAGTTATGTTGAATTTGAGCTCATTAGGAGTAGATTTGACCATTTGAATAGTTTGTTGGATTGTTAAAATTCGAAGAATAATTTTATGTTCAGAACTTCATATTCTAAATCTGAAGTTGCATTTGAAAGATAGAAGAACTTCAGATTTGATTTTGAAGCAGCATTAAATAGACCGAATGGCTTAGGATTCGAATTTCTGATGTTATATTTAAATAGACGAACTTCATATTTGATTTCTGAAGTTGTATTAAAGAGATTGATGTAACGACCCGACCGATCATTTTGCTTTTTAGATTCATGTTCCACTATTTAAGACTCCCTGTATGTGTTTTTACTGTTTCATGACTTGAGGGATGATTAGTTCGGGTTTGAAAGGGTTCGAGTTGAAATCGGGAACACTTAGTTCCTTAATAGTGGCTTATAATGGTTAAGTTTGACTTGAGTGAACAGTTTGAGTAAACAACCTCGAACCGGGATTTGACGGTCACAATAGGTTCGTATGATGATTTTGAACTTGGACGTATGTTCGGAATGGGTTTCGGATGGCCCAGGAGCGTTTCATTGCTTAATATTGGGAGTTGGCGCATTGAAGGTTTTCAAGTTCTTTAAGTTTGGTTTGGAGTGGGTTTTGGTGTTAGTGAGATCCGTTTGGGATTCCGAACCTGGAATAGTTCCATATGGTGATTTATTACCTGCACACAAAATTTGATGTCATTCCGAGTACTTTAAGCATGATTCGGCGTGTTCGGAGTAAGTTGAAAGAATGTGAAGTTCATAAGTTGATTAGATTTGGTTTTGGGGTGCGATTCTTAGTTTTGATGTTGTTTTACGCGTTTCGAGGGTTCGAGCAAGTCCGTTTTATGTGTTAGAACTTGTTGGTATGCTTCGGCGGGGTTCTGGGGCCTCGGGTGAGATTCGAATCAAAAACGGATTGGAACTTGGAATTGGGGAGTTGCAGTTGCTGCTGAAGTCTGGTGTTTTCTCACATGCGGAGGGTGTGGCCGCATGTGCAGTGACATAGATGCAGTGGGGTCATCGCAGGTGCGAGGTCTGTGGAGATGTCTTGGGAGTGCAGGTGCAAGGAATATGCTTGCACCTGCGGGGTCGCAGATGTGGAGGATAGGCCGCAAATGTGGAAATGGACAAGGTGGTCTGGAAGCGCATAAGAGTGGAGGAAATCAGCAGAAGAGGACCCGTAGAAGAGGACTCTGGTCCACAGAAGCGAAATACTGGAGGCGGGGTTGTTCGCAAATTCTTGGGCCGCACTTGCGACCCCAGATGCAGTCGAGTGGCTGCAGGTGCGATAATTGTTGGGGCTGTAAGGGTGCATTTACATCGAGCTTAGGCTTATTTTTCTTCATTTGTCTCACTTGTTGGTTGAATTTAGAGCTCTTTGAGGATGGATTTTCACTAGCACTTGGAGGTAAGTAATTTATGTACAATATGAGTTTAAATAATGCATTTGGGGTTAGATTCTTAACACAAAAATTGTAGAAATTATGGGTTTAATTGAAAATCCTAGGTTTTAATAAAAATGGGATTAGACCAGGAAAATGATTATGGAATTAAAAAAGAAACTATTCTTCGAAAATTTCCGCAATCCGGACACGTGGGCTAGGGGTGAATTTTAGGAATCTCCCAATTTGGGTTGGGTAATTACTCTAACAGCTAAATTATGAACATTTGAGCCTATATTGATTAATTTATATAATATTTGGCTATTTTTGGATGGTTGAGCACCGACTTGAGGATTTAGAGAGAATTTGTGGACCAAAAGTGAGCTTGAGAACGAGGTAAGTCTCCTGCCTAACCTTATAAGAGGAAATTTACCCCATAGGTGTTCTAAATCACTATTTGTTTCTAATTGTGGGTTCCACGTACGCACGAAGTAACGAGAGTCCGTGCGTAGCTACTAATCATGCTTATGTCGGGGTAGTTTAGGACTCTATCATGTAATACTTGAATTAATTGCACTCTACTTGTTAATTTAGGTGCTTAAAGTATATTGAAACTTGATAAAGTATTCGTAAAGACCGAAATTCATTTACTTTAAGTTTTGGCGTGTTGCTTGACCGTTCGTAAAAATTGTGCCTCCTTGTGTATTAGTCTTGTAATAGCCTTTAAATCGGTTGTTCATAGAGTATTATCTCTTTTGGTGTGGACCGTACTGAATGCCTCGGCAGTATAATAGATGCATCTATGATTTGTGACGGTCGACCCCGCAGTATACACATTATTCTGGATCGTGCCGTACGACCTCGACATAAATCGTGCGTGTAATCCTCGTAGTTCGATTACACTTGATGTTACTTCCATGACTTGAGAAATTATTGCTTACTTGATGGCCCGTATTTGTTGAAGCTAGTATGTGCTAAATGGAGATTTTAAATTGACTTCTAATTAAAGAATCACTTGTTTACTATTTTTTATTGTGTCATTATTATTGATGTATTCCAAGCCTATTTAGAATTTCTGTTCTTTATTTATTGGCTCGTAGTAAGTGTCAATGTTGACCCCTTGCCAGTACTTCTTCGAGGTTAGTCTAGATACTTACTGGGTACTTGTTGTTTATGCACTATTGTTACACTTCTGCACTAACCGTGCAGGATATGAGGCAGGTGCATTTGGCAGTCATTAAGGCGCGCACCTGTTACCCCAAGGCTTAGTGGACAGCTGCTCTCTCTGCCTGTTCTACAGCACCTGCAGTCTCTCTTTTGTACTTACTTTCTATCTATCTTATTCCAGACAGTAGCATATGTGGTCTGTATATTCTATAAGTTGCTCATACACTTGTGACGCCAGGTTTTGGGAGTATTCTAGGATCTACTTTATTGTTTTGAGTATTTATTTCACTGTATTTGTTCTCTCGTTAGTTTATGCTTTACCTTGCTATAGTTTTCCTCTATAATCTACTTAATAAATAAAAATCAACTACTTTAAAATTATAAGAAAGAACAAATACATGACTAGTTCACTGTTGGCTTGCCTAGCGGCAACCTTGGGTGCCATCACGGGCTATAGGGGAAATTGGGTCGTGACAACTTGGTATCAGAGCACTAGGTTCACATAGGTTTCACAAGTCATGAGCAGGCCTAATAGAGTCTTGCAGATTGCAGCGAAGATGTTTGTACTTATCTTCGAGAGGCTATAGGGTGTTAGAAAAATTCTCTTTCTTCATTTCGTATCGTGCAATTGATGTTGTGCTAACTATCTTTCTCTTATTCTCTCACAGATGGTGAGAACGCTCGCGGAAGATGTACCGGAATGTGGAGGAGATGCTCCCCTATTTGCTAGAGGTCGAGGTAGAGGCCGAGGGTGGGCTCCAACTTGTGTTAGAGGACAAAGGTGTCCTAGAGTTGCTCCGATTGTGCCACCAGTGGATCTGGTGGAGGATCCTATTATTGAGGAGCAGTGTGAGGTACCTGCAGCAGATTCGGATCCAGCAGATTTCATGTCTGCACCAGGATTCCAGGAGGTCATGGGTAGTATGTTGCGGTTTATGGACTCTATGACGTAGGTTGGTTTATTTCTACCAGACCCAGCCATATCTCAGGCGGGACATGGATCACAAACCCCTACCGATCAGGCTCTAGAGCATGTAGACTCCGTATATCAGACCCTTGATGCACTACCCGTGGGCGAGGTTTAGCCAGTTAGAGCGCGTATACCAGAGCCTACACTAGTTGGGACCGGCAAGCCGCATAAGAATCCTCCTTCCTTTGACGGTTAGAGACATGAGGACCCTCAGGACTTCATTGATCGATGCAGGTACAGACTGCACAACATGAGGATATTGGAGTCCCACGGGGTGGACTTTACCATCTTTCAGCTGGAGGGCAGGGCCCGTAGATGGTAGTAGTCCTATCTTCTTAGCAGACCAACAAGTTCTCCTCCCTTGACTTGGTACCAGTTCACACGTCTCTTTATGGAGAGATATATCCCATCCTCTCAAAGGGAAGAGTTATGGGGTTAGTTTGAGCGGCTCCAGTAGGGTCAGATGTCAGTGACCGACTATGATGCGAGATTCTCTAAGTTGTCCTGCTATGCACTTATGATATTCCCCACTGATACAAAGAGAGTGCGAAGGTTTATTGTGGGTTTGAAATATAGTATCCAGGTCACTATGGAACGAGAGGTTGATATGGGGACTCCTTACGAGCAGGTTGTGGAGATAGCTCAGAGGATCGTGGGTATTCGTCAGCAGGGTCGGGAGCTGGCCCCGAAGGAAAATCAATTACGATATTCTGGAGTGTTTAGTGGTGCTCCTTTCGGGGTAGAGCTCAGTTTGTGAGGGACCAGTCTAGCAGGCCCATGTAACTAGCACTGGCGCCTTCTCAGGGTGCTCTTGTACGGCCCTATTCAGCGCCATTCCAGAGAGCTCCTACCGTCCACCGCCTATTCAGGGTTCCTTTAGTGGGAGTTCAGGTCCCTAGAGTCAGACTCAGGGTCAGTCATATTTTGCACCGAGAGGTTGTTTTGGGTGAAGGGATCTTAGTCATATGAAGAGATTCTGCCCTAGGCTTTGGGGCAATGAAGTACAACAGGGTCATTAGCCTATGATTACCACACCAGTCATCCGACCACCTAGAGGTGGAGGGTAGGTGGGTAAGGTCCGGCCTAGAGGTATAAGCCAGTCAAGTGGCGCTCCATCTAGGTTCTATTCCTTTCCAGCCATACCATATGCATTAGCCTGAGATGTCGTGATCACATGCATTATTTGCGTGTGGTGTATGTATGCTTCGGTACTATTTGATCCAGGGTCTACATATTCATATATTTCCTCTCTTTTTGATCATTTTCTAGGTGTTCCTCGCAAGTCCTTGCGTACTCCTGTATATGTGTCCATGCTAGTGGATGATTCTGTTGTTGTGGATCAGATTTACCGGTCCAGTATCGTGGCTTTGTGTGGTTATGAGACTAAATAAGATCTTATGTTGCTTGTATGACCGACTTTGAGGTCATCCTGGGCATGGACTGGTTGTCTCCATATCATGTCATCCTTGATTGCCATGCCAACACTGTTACCTTGGCGATGCCAGAGTTGCCTAGATTGGAGTGGAATGATTCATCTGTTAGTGCATCTAGTCGGGTTATCTCTTTCCTGAAGGCTCGACATGTGGTCAAGAAGGGTTATATGGATTATCTAGATTGTGTTTGAGATGCTGCTGCAGAGACTCCGACGATTGATTCAGTGCTCGTGGTGCGATATTTCTCCGACATGTTTCCTTCTGATCTACCAAGCATGCCATTATATTGTGATATCGATTTCTGTATTGGCTTAGCTCAAGGTAACCATCCTATATCTATTACACCATATCGCATGGCTTCGAAAGAGTTGAAGAAGTTTAAGGAATAACTTGAGGAGTTTCTAGCAAAGAGGTTTTTCAGACCGAGTGTATCACCTTGGGATGCACTAGTGTTGTTCGTGAAGAAGAAGGATGGGACTATGCGGATGTGCATTGATTGCCGCCAGTTGAACAAAGTTACCATTAAGAACAAGTACCAGTTACCGCGTATTGATGATTTGTTTGACCAGTTGTAGGGTTCCAGGGTGTTCTCTAGGATCGACTTGAGATCGGGTTATCATTAGTTGGAGAGTCATGACTCTGATGTTCTGAAGACGACTTTCCGAACTAGATATGGCCACTATGAGTTTCGGGTGATGTCGTTCAGATTGACCAACGCCCGACGACGTTTATGGTTTTGATGAACCGGGTGTTCAGGCCATATACTGACTCGTTTGTCATTTTCTTCATTGATGACATATTGATTTACTCTCTTAGCATGGAGGAGCACGAGCATCATTTGAGTGTTGTGCTTCAGACCTTGCAGGAATAAAAGTTATATGCTAAGTTCTGCAAGTGCGAGTTCTAGTTAGATTCTGTGTCATTCATGGGGCATGTTGTATCAGACAAGAGTATTAAGGTAGATCCCAGGAAGATCGAGGCAGTCTAGTGTTGGCCTCTTCCTGCCACAGCGACCGAGATCAGGATCTTCTTGAGGGCGAACAAGTTATTATTTCCGGTTTGTGGAGGACTTCTCATCTAGTGTAGCACCTTTGACTAGATTGATAGTAGCCATTTAGACCATTTGGTGAAGCACTTGAGCGACCTAGCTTTCATTTTTCAGGGTCATCAGCTACAGAAAACTGAAAAGCTAGCTATTTATAAAGAGGTTAAGTTTTCATTAACAGTGTAAAAAATGTTAAATTTTCATGTGGCGTCCAGTTTTGTGCCAGCCATTGAATTTGTGTCCATTTTAAAAAAATAATTAACTTATATCAAACTTTGGATAACTTCAGATACTCTTTTCTCTTATTCTTTGTTGTTACTTTATTTTTCATTGTGCTTAGAAAAATGAGTTTGTTAAATTTATTGTTATTTTGACAATTTGATGATTGAGGTTTGTTATTTATTTAAAAGTTATATTAAATGAGCTCATTTGGAGTAGATTTGGCCATTTGAATCGTTTGTTGAATTTTTAAAATTTGAAGAATAATATTATGTTCGGAGCTTCATATTCTAAATCTGAAGTTTCATTTGAAAGATAGAAGAACTTCAGATTTGATTTTTGAAGCTGCATTAAAGAGATTGAATTACTCAGGATACGAATTTTTGAAGTAGTATTTAAAAATAGAAGAACTTCATATTTGATTTCTAAAGTTGCAATGAAGAGATTGATGTTACGAACCGACCGGTCATTTTGCTTTCTAGATCCCCGTTCCCCTAATTAAGACTCCCCTTATGTGATTTTATTATTTTATGACTTGCAGGGATGGTTAGTTCGCGTTCGGAAGGGTTCAGGTTGAAATCGGAATACTTAATTCCTTAATAATGGCTTATAATGGTTAAGTTTGACTTGAGTCAACATTTTGAGTAAACAACCTCAGGATTTGTCAGTCAAAATAGGTGCGTATGATGATTTTGGACTTGGAAATATGTTCGTATCGAATTTCGGATGACCTGGGAGCATTTCAATGCTTAATATTGGGAGTTGGCGCATTGAAGGTTTTCAAGTTCATTAAGTTTGGTTTTGAGTGGGTTTTGGTTTTAGCGAGATCCATTTTGGATTCCGAGCCTAGAAGAAGTTACGTATAGTTATTTATTACCTGCACGCAAAATTTGATGTCATTCCGAGTAGTTTGAGTATGATTCGGCGTGTTCGGGGTAAGTTTGATGAACTTGAAGTTCATAAGTTGATTCGATTTGGTTTTGGGGTGCGATTCTTAGTTTTGATGTTGTTTACGCATTCCGAGGGTCCGATCAAGTCCGCTTTATGTTTACAAACTTGTTGATATGCTTAGACGAGGTTCCTGGGGTCTCGGGTGAGATTCCGATCGAAAACGGATTGGAACTTGGAATTGGGGAGTTGCTGCTACTGCTGAAATCTGGTGTCTTCTCACCCACAGAGGGTGTGGCCGCAAGTGAAAGTGACGCAGATGCGGTGAAGTCATTGCATGTGCGAGGTCTATGGAGATGGCATGGGAGCACATGTGCGAGGAATATTCCGCAGATGCGAGGTCGCAGATGCGGAGGATAGCCCGCATATGCGAAAATGGCCAAGGTGGCCTAGGATAGCGAAGCGGAATTGGTCCGCAGGTGCGTGCACGCAAGAACAGAGAAAATCCGTAGAAGCAGGTTCGCAGAAGCGGACTCTAGTCCGCAAAGCAAAAATGTCGGAGGCAGGACTGTTTGCAGCTGCGATACTTGAGCCGCACTTGCGCGATCACAGATACGGTCGAGTGGCCGAAGGGTGCATTTATATCGAGCTTAGGCTTACTTTTCTTCATTTCTCTCACTTGTTGGTTGAATTTAGAGTTCTTTGAGGAGGGATTTTTACCTAGCTCTTGGAGGTAAGTAATTTCTATACAATATGAGTTTAAATAATGCATTTTGGGTAGATTCTTAGCACAAAAATTGTAGAAATTATGGGTTTAGTTGAAATTCCTAGGTTTTGATAAAAATGGGATTAGACCACGAAAATGATTATGGAATTGAATAGAAACTATATATTTGGGTTTGTGAGGTTATGGGTAACATTTATCTTCAAATATTTCCGGAATTCGGGCACATGGACTAGGGGTGAATTTTAGGAATCTTCCAATTTGGGTTGGATAATTATTCTAGCAGCTAAGTTATGAACATCTAAGCCTATATGGATTAATTTATATACAATTTGGATAGTTTTGCATTGTTGGGTACCGACTTGAGGATTTAGAGCGAATTTGTAGACCAAAAGTGAGCTTGAGAACGAGGTAAGTATCTTGCCTAACCTTGTAAGATGGAGTTTACCCCATAGGTGTTCCAAATTAATATTTGGGTCTAATTGTGGGTGCTTCGTATGCACGAAGTGACGAGACTCCGTGTGTAGCTACAAATCATGCTTAAGGCTGGGTAGTTTAGGACTCTATCATGTAATACTTGTATTAATTGCACTCTACTTGTTAATTTAGGTGCTTAAAGTATATTGAACTTTGAAACTTGATAAAGGATTCGTAAAGACCGAATTTCATTTAATTTGATTTTTGGCGGGTTACTTGACCGTTAGTAGAAATTGTGCCTACTTGTGTATTAGTCTTGTGATAGCCTTTAAATCGGATGTTCATAGAGTATTCTCTCTTCTTGTGGAGCGGGACGAATGCCTCGGCATTATAATACATGCATCTATAGTTCGTACCGGTATAACTTCAATAGTGACCCAAAAAGTAGGTATATATAAAATTACCTTGTGCTTTAAAAAGTAATAATAGGCAACTCTATTTAATAAGTAATTAAGAACTAATTAATAACTTGAAATAAATGATAAGCAACCTAATATAATAGGTTAAATTATATGTGTGAAAATCGATTAGATTGTCACTATATATAACTTATAATAATTTAAAAATATTAAATTTGAGGAAGAAATAGTGATAGTACAGCTATCCCATTAGCGTTAGGGAGAATCACACGAAAATACAGTCCCCTATATACATTGCAGTAGAATAACCCAGTTACTATTTTCCAAATTTGTAGCCCATTAAAAATAGGCCAAACTCATTTTTTCTTTTTCTTTTTTGTTTATTCTGCATATCTTCAAACACGAAAATTGGGTGATTTTTTTTCTTATTATTCTTCCCCAAGTTTGTATATATTTCTATTTCAGCTACAAAAAAAGCAAATTCATATAGAATGCAACTCGAAAACCTTAAATTTTCCTCTTTTTCAAGTTCAAATAGAAGAAATAAAAAATAAAAATTGAAAAAATTGTTGCACGTTCATGATTTGACAGATAAATCAACAAGGAAAGTCGATTTATACATAGATTGTTCGAGAGAAAAAATAAAAATTCAAGATATAAAAATTTTACTTTTAGATTTAACTGCACATGTGCATTACATGTATAATGATGTATAACTTTGTATAAACTTCTATATACAATATATAATAATGTATACCAGAAAAATAAGACAAAGAAGAAAAGAGAAGAAAGTGTAAAACTTCCATGGATGCCTATTATACACGTACAAGTATATACGCACTTATACATTAAAAATATGGATAATTTATACAATATTGTACACAGATATACACACTTATACATATTTATACAATATTGTATAAGTGTGTATAAACACTACCTATATAACATTTACACTAGAAAACACATTTTGTCCGTCACTGCATTGTAGTTTTCGGTGACTACTGGTGTTGATTTTTTCTAGCGAAGTTTTGACATTCAAATATGGGCTTCACTAGAAGCAAATGATGAAACAAAAACTGAGAAAAATAAGAAAATATGAGATGAGGTCGCTAGAGATGCTCCTTTAGGAAAGATCTTATAGTTTTAGGCTAGATCTGATAGTTTTTGGACTGATAGCCAAATTTTATTGTGGATCCTTAACCTCTTTTGTCAATTAACTAAAAATTTGAAACCTAATTGACATAGAATGCGAGGATTAAAGAGCCCCTGTGCACATCTGTATTGACCACAAAAATTGCAAGAATATCGTAGTATTTGTTTTTGTTTCTTAACTTGAGTGCTAAAAAACAATTAACATGAGTGTTTACAGAATAATTGTGTAATTTTTAGATAGAAAAAAGAGAGGTGATTGGAGAGAGATTGAGTATGCTGGGAAAAAGAAACAAGAAAAGAAAAAAAAAACCTTAGAAGTGTGTCTTTAATAATGAGCTAAAGGTTGTAAAGTTTCTTTCAAATTATATACAACCTGGGCCATCGGGTAAGAACTTCAAACCTAGGACATTATTGGTTGGGTTATTGGGCCATATGACAAGAGCCATAATTTTTCCTTAACGTTATTGTCGTTAAGGGGTCATGAGTATTCTACCAATTTTGCACCACAAAACTATTCAAATATGGAGAACTAAATAGGAGTGTTTAATAATAAGTCAAAAGAATTTTCAAAAAATATTTTTCATAGAATAAGTTATTTTTTAGTGTTTGAATGTCAAAGAATATTTTTATAATGACCCGATCGGTCACTTCATGTATTACGACTTGTATGTGTGATCGGAATCGAATTTCGAGAAGTTCAGAGTTGATTCAGACGAAAAATTTTAATTTCGTAAGCTTTAATTGAAAGAATTGACTAATGTTCCACTTTTGAGAAAATGACTCCGGAATCAGGATTTGAAGGTTCCAATAGGTTTGTATGATAATTTCAGACTCGGGCGTATGTTCAGATTGAGTATTGGGTGGTCTGGAAGCATTTCGGCGCTTATTATGGAAGGTTGACATTTTGAAGGTTTAAGAATTTCATAAGTTTATATTGTAGTGGATTTTGATATTATTGATGTAAGTTTGGGGTTCCGAGCCTTGGAGTAGGTTCATATCGTGATCTGTGACTTGCACGCAAAGTTTGGCGTCATTCCAAAATGTTTTGATATGATTCAGACGCCTTCGTCGAAATTTGAAAGTTTGAAAGCTTAAAGAAGGATTTTGGTCGCCGATTCGTATTTTGGATGTTGCCTCGAGCGGGTTCATGTTATGTTTCAGACTGGTTTGTGTGATTGGACGGAGTCCCGAGGGCCTCGGTTGTATTTCGAGATGGTTTTGGACCAAGTTTGGATGAAATGTTGTTGTTGGTCTGCTAGTACTGGTTTTGTCCTTCGCGAATGCGGAGGGAGAGACACGTTCGCTAAGAAGGTTTTGGACTGGAGGCCATTTTGTTCAACGCGTTCACGATAAGGCAGTCGTGCTCGTGAAGGTCCGGGTAATTGTGCTCCACATTTGCGATTGACTGGTGGCATTCGCGTAAGGGAAGCTGGGCCTGGGAGTTTTGGCTTACGGGTTCGTGAGGATGGTTCCGCGTTCGCGATGGTCAGGCCTGGTAAGGCGTCGCATTCGTGAGCCTGTCTTCGCGATCGCAAAGGAGGATTTTTGGAGCTGAAGCAGGTTGTGCTTCGCGAACGCGAGTGCAGTGTCGCGTCCACGAAGAAGGTCGGGTTGTGCAATGTTATTTTAAAATTGGGAGTTTGCCTCATTTTCACTTCATTTCTCCCATGGGAGCCAACTTTGGAGCAATTTTAGAGTGCCATTTTCATCATCTATGATAGGGTAAGTGATCTCTTCACATTGTGAGTTAAATACATGAGTTATATATAGATTTAAACATGAAAATTAGTAAAAATTTGGGATTTTGGTAAAAAACATAGAATTTGGTATTTTTGGATTTTGACCACAAAATTGGACTTGGAATTTGGAATAAATTATATATTTGAGTTCGTGGTGTCATGTGTAAAGTTTATCTTCGAAATTTTCGGAATCCGGGCACGTGGGCTCGAGGGTTGACTTTATTGACTTTTCGAGTGGAGTTGAGATTTATTACAAATAAATTAATTATGATGTTGGAGTATATTTTTATTGGTTTTTGACTAGTTCAAATCGATGGGCTATTGATTTGAGGTGTTAGAGTGGCGATGGAGCCGGTTATGGAACTTCAGAGCGAGGTAAGTCTCTTGTCTAACTTTGTGGGGGAAACCATCCCCTAGGTGATGTAATTGTTATGTGCTATTAGTTGTGGGTGCTACACACGTACGAGGTGATGAGAGTCCGTACGTAGCTAAAGCATGTTTATGTACGGATAGACTTAGGACTTTATTATGTAATATTTGAAATACTTGAACTCATTCTGCTGTTTTAATTAATTGACATTATAATTGAACTTGATTTAGAAATATATATATATATATATAGGTCGATCCCTTATTACCTTGAGTTGTTGGCAAGTTATTTGAGAAATGGTAAAGGTTATACTCACCTTGTGTTCATATACTGTATCGTAAGATCGGGTCTCGTAATTCTATAATTCCTTTCCTTTCTTGGGGAGTGGACCGAACGCCTCGACAGGATTATGTACCACACTCTCATGGGAGAAGGTTGTTCACCTCGGCGGTATGTAGATGCATCTATGGTTTGTGTCGCTCGACCCTTGGCAGTGTACACATTATGACGGGATCGGGCCGATCACCTTGGCAGTATTATATTCCTTATGAGATCTGGTCGTACGACCTCGGCATCATTGTGCGTTATATCGCTAGCAGTCCGAATATTCACGAGAATTTTCCTTCGATTGATGCCTTGCATTCTATATTGTATGTCTTATTCATTTGATTTTGGCACTGTATATTTTCTAAGCTGTTGAGATAAAAATACGAGATGAGAGATTGACATCGTTTAAAGAAATTTTTAAAAGATTGTGTTAGTTACATATTTACCTCACTACTACTGTTGTGCTTCTTATATGTTTATGATTTACCATATTGATTTGTTGGACCACTATTAAGTGTCAATGTCGATCCCTCGTCACTACTTCTCCAGGCTTAGGCTAGATACTTATTGGGTATGCATAGATTTACATACTCATACTGTATTTTTTCATTAAATGTGTAGGATCTGACAGGTTCATTTAATGATCATCTAGGTGCATATGTGCAGCTGTTGAGGAGACTTTACGTGAGCTGCATTCTAGGTTGCGCATCGTCTACAGAGTCTCCCTCGTATTATTTATCTTATCCTGTCTCATTTACATTCTAGAAAGATGTTGTATTATTATTGTACTCCTTAGTAAATGCCCATGCACTCGTGACACCATGTTTTGGGATATACTAGTTGATGCTTACGGTTTTGTATATTATCATCACCTTTCATTTCTCTTACAAACTACAAATTTTGTACATTCATGTGGATTTAAAAGTGTAAATTTCCTTTATTATTAAAATTTATGATTTTGAAATTAATAAAATGAGTAGTTAAATTTATCAATCACCATTTTCTTGCCCGATGATGGCGTTGGGCGCCATCACGACCTATAGTGGATTTTGGGTCGTGACAGCTTGGTATCAGAGCTCTAGGTTCACTTGGGTCTTATGAGTCATGAGAAATTCTAGTAGAGTCTTGCGGATCGGTACGGAGACGTCTGTACCTATCTTTGAGAAGCTACATGGCTGATAAAAACACTTCCCTTCTTGATTTCTCATCGTGCGATTTGATTCCCTTGAGGATTTGCCTTTATTTCCTTCCTACTCAATCTTACGCGGCGTGGGGCGCTTGTTATCAATTGGGCATCGAGGAGTTTTAGTGGTAATGAAGACGTGGTGCAGGATGTTTTTCCTTGCATATTCGGGTAAGATATTAACGTCGCCTTGTGGAAGAATGTTCTGTCGTTTCAGCTTAGTATCTGGATTTCCTATGGTTTCGAGGCTATGTAGAGATTATTATGATGTTCATATGTTGTTACCGCACAGTGTTCGTGTGATGGTAGGGTGCTTATTTATGGATCAAAAAATTGAATGGCTCGAAAGGAGGATTACACAGTTCATGATTTAGAGGTTCGACATTTAATTTCAGTTGAGGAAAGGAAATCGGTCTATGGATGTTCAGGCTTTGGTTGATGGAGTAACGGAACTTGATATTTTCTAGCGTGGTGGAATTCTTAATTGGGATGTGGTGTCGTCGTCCTTGTTGAACGCATTAAGGCTCACCGGTGTTACGGTCTTCTTCATTTGCCTTCAGGGCAGGGTGTTGTGAAATGGTGCCTGAGAAGCGGTTGTCTGAAATGGCAATATGTAGAGGTTTCAGAATCAAATCGGTGTTTCTAATGTTGATGGCCCGAGAAGGATGATCTTCGAGGAGGCTTAGAGTTGGTATCAATTTATTAGTTCAGGTGCTACAGAGATGGATTTTGATTTGAGGCAGCAATTGGGCAGCGAAAGATGGGGAAGGACATGGTAGGAGGTGTCTCGCGGTGGTGGAATGTCTAGCATGTCAAGTGTGAAAAGTAGAGGTCGAGAAGTTGCATAAAAGAGGTGGTTTAACCAAAGTGGGAGTGGCAGAGTAACATATGGATTATGTGGTAGGAAAGCCACATGCCTTGAGAAATGTTTAGAGCGATTTGAGAATCATGATGGGCACTGACTAAGTCTACGAATTTTATTTGGGATAGAGGCTACTGCACGGAGGAAGATTGAATATGGAAAAGAGTAGATCTCCTGAAATCAATAGGGGTGTGAAAACTTGATTATCATTTTGGATACAGCATGACTTCGAGTTTGGAACGTATTGTCGGACTTTCAGTTGATGTCAATGGGGAATGAACAGACTCTTACAACTAATGGAGGAGCATGGGCTCATGAGGGTTTACTGATTTCGTGGTGGTTGTACCCAATGAAACGTCGTTAGAAGATGTTGGTATGGAATTCCACAGGTGGGTTATCTCCTGTGAGCAGGTTAGCAGTTGCGTGATTTTGATGAATTTTCTACAAAGAGTTCTACTTACTACCTGACAGGAGGTCTAGTACGCGATTTTGGCTGACAAATCGGGATATTTTATGAAGAGTCTAACAAGAGATTTTGAGAGGTTTGGAAAGTTAATGGAGCGAGATCATGGTAAAATAGAAGGATAAATCTTTGCGGTCCTACATTATGTGATAGTTGCTTAAAAACTAAGTGGGGGAGCCCACCGTCTATGATCACATGGTTGTCGGCTTGTGCGGTTTATGATTATCGGTGGATAAATTATGACTAAGAAAGAAAACATCAGGGGTAATTCGAGCAAAGAACTTGATGAATGTATGCTATATTTTGCCTTATTGATTCAGGTGCAGGTTTTGAGAAGACTCGGAGTTTATGCTTCTTATTGATGCGACATACAAGGAAAATAATTCATCCAGTTGCTTCTTTGAGAGGGTGTTCATGTTCTAGTTGAGCATTGAAGTTTAATTATATTCGGGACCAGGTCAGAGTGGGTGACTCTCAATAACGGTTCTAGTGGATTCAAGAATTTAAGGTGCAACATCTAAGGATTTTGGGGTCTATTATGTAACCGAACACCGGGATTTTGTAATAGAGTGTTAGGAATACTTTGGGAAATTTCTATGTTATCATCGAATCTGCGGTGCAATATTGGAGAAATGGGAGAAACTACTTCGGATTCGTAGAAGATCTTTCAGAATGGGTGTACCAGTTGGAAATGCTATTGTGCACATAAGGAGGGTATGATATTGTTCATGGGTATTGAGACGATGTGGTCTCGTGACTCGGGTCACTCGGAATGAGTGATGATCGAGTTTGTTGTGTCTTTGAATGGAGCTATTATTATTTCTAAGGCAAGTCAAGAGTAAATTGGAAAAAGTTGGGTCGATTAGTAATGGTTTGAATCAACGTGATTGTTGCAATGGTCAGTTCCTTCGATATGTTAAGCTATACAGGCGATTCATGGATGTACGTGCGGGCTTGACAACCACCGTAATTTGATTGAGTTGGAGGTATTTGACTATAATGGCATGTTATTTGTAGATGGATCCTAGAAGAGATGTTGGTTTAGACCACGACCTGAGGTTTGTATTTTCTGCGGTTATGGGAATTCAGCAGCATGTTGTAATGGTTCTTCTAAAATGAGTTAAGTGAAAGGGTTCAAGACAATGAAGTGCTTATTTCACGAGTAATTCAAGGATTATGATGAATTATGATACTCTCACGTAGCGGCATGATAGGTACAATGAGCGACATGGGAATTGAAAGTGGAGGATCAAGGTTACGGTTCGGTGTTGACAAGAATGTCATGAGCTCGGATGAGGATGGGAGAATTCAGATGTTCAGAGTAAGTTGCCATTTTATTTAGTGTCACCTAAGAACGGTGTTATGTGTAAGTGGCTTTGTGTATTGATTTGCGGATTCTTGATTTTTTTTACAAAATTAGTACGATTGGTGCTATAGATGTGCAGACTTTGCTACCTGGTGCGGAAGGTCGTGGGAGTGTACCCCACAGGGAGATTTCCTTATAGATTGTTTTGTGTGGATCAGGTGGCATGCCGCCACGAGTATGTTGTTTGGATCGGGTTGCACGCCGCAACAGTATTATGTGTGGATCGGGTTGCACGCCACAACAGTGAGATGTTGAGTATGGTTCCCTAATATCTATTCTTGTGTATTTTGTTCCTCATTCTCTAAGAAAGGTTCATAGCGTCCATTTCACTGTTTTATTTGTTACGTGGGATAGGTAGTACTTTTCCAAAGTTCTTTCTTCCTCATGTGTCATATTCAAGAGTTAGCTTGTTAGTGTATTGATGGCGTCATATGAAATCCTGGACAATGTTTGAGATGGCTTATTGCCTAAGCAACTTGTACTGGGTGAGACGAGGTTATTGGACCTAAGAGTTCGATCGGGGTCATATAGGGTATGTTAAATAACAAATATCTCTATTCAGCTCAGAATGAGGTAATGGTTCTTGTCAGGAGGAGAGACTCCATGATTTGTTGATTCGACGGGTGGTTATTAGTTTCTACATATCTCTTCCGTTGTGGCAGTATTTCGAGAGTTGGAATAGGGCTTATATGTGTTATGAGATGTATTACGGGAACCTGGGTTCGTGGAATTACATCTATTGTGTCAAGAGGATATAAGATGATCAAGCAACATATGTGGTGCATGTTGTGATTTCAGCGAAGGAGCATGGTCATGCTGGCTACAGTGTCTGTTGATTGATGCAGCATTCGTATGTTAGAATCAGGTCTCATGGAAAATTCTGAATGTTGGAATTTAGTTCTTAAGCTTGTTAGCGAAGGTTATAGGGAGGATTTTCATACTCGATCGAGCTAATGTGCTCAACTAGGTTGTGGTGGCACGGGTAGGTGTATGAGGTGTTGAATAGTGATTTTGGACAACTTCGGAGCAGTTCTTGGCACGTTCGAGGACGAACATATGTTTAAGTGGGGGAGAATGTAACGACTCGACTGGTCATTTTGAGCTCTACCGCATCGTTCGGTGGTTTGAGGCCTTGAGTAGTTTCACTTCGTGTAGCAAGACTTGTATGTGTGTTCAAAATTATTTCGGGAAGTTCAGAGTTGATTCGGATGGAAAATTTTAATTTTGTAAGCTTTTAGTTGGAATAATTGACTAAGGTTTGACTTTTGAGCAAACAACCTCAAAATCGGGATTTGAAGGTTCCAATAGGTTCATATGATGATTTTGGACTTGGGTGTATGTTCAGGTTGAGTATCGGGTGGTCCGAAAGCATTTCGGTGCTTATTATGGAGGGCTGGAATTTTGAAGGTTTAAGAATTTCATAGGTTTTGTTTGAAGTGGATTTTGATGTTATCGATGTCCATTTGGGGTTCCGATCCATGGAATAGGTTCAGATCGTGATTTTTGACTTGCACACAAAGTTTGGTGTCATTCCGGAATATTTTGATATGATTCGGACGCGTTCGTCAAAGTTTGAACATTTAAACAAGGATTTTGGTCATCGATTCGTAGTTTTGATGTTTGGTGTGATTTGAGGCCTCAAGCGGATTTGTGTTATGTTTTGGGACTGGTTGGTGTAATAGGTCTGGGTCCTAGGGGCCTCGGGTGTGATTTGGGATGGTTTCAGACCAAGTTTGGATGACATGTAGTTGCTAGTTTGATGGTGATGGTTTTGTCCTTCGCGAACGTGTAGGGAGACACGCGTTCACGAAGAAGGTTTTGGACTGGAGGCCTTTTTGTTCAACGTGTTCGTGATAAGGAACTCACGTTCATGATGGTCTGGGCTCTTGTGCTTTGCGTTCGTGATTGAGTGGTCGCGCTCGTGTAAGGCAAGTTGGGCCTGGGAGTTTTGACCTACGCATTCGCGAGGATTATTCTGCATTCGCGATGGTTAGGCCTGGTAAGGCACATCGTCCGCGAGCCTGTTTTTGCGATTGCGAAAGAAGATTTTTGGAGATAAAGCAGGTTGTGCTTCACGAACGCGAGGGCAGTGCTGCGTATGCGAAGAATGTCGGACTGGGCAGTGTTCTTTTAAAATTGGGTGTTTGGCTCATTTTCACTTTATTTCTTACATGGGGGCTGACTTTGGAGAAAATTTGGAGTGCCATTTCATCAGATATTATGTGGTAAGTGATTTGTTCACGTTGTGAGTTAAATACATGGTTTATATATGGATTTAAACATAGAAATTATGTAATGACCTGACCGGTTGTTTTGAGCTCTCGCGCTTCTTTCGGTGGTTTGAGGCCTTGTGTAGCTTCACTTCAGGTATTATGAATTGTATGTGTGATCGGAATTGAATTTCGGCAAGTTCAGAGTTGATTTGGAAAGAAAATTCTCATTATGGAAGCTTTAAGTTGGAAGAGTTGACTAAGATTTGACATTTGAGTAAACGACCTCTGAATCGAGATTTGAAGGTTCTAATAGGTTCATATGATGATTTTGGACTTGAGTGTATGTCCGGGTTGAGTATTGGATCACCTAGGAAGATTTCATCGCTTATTATGGAAAGTTGGCATTTTGAAGATTTAAGAATATCTTAAGTTTGGTTTGAGGTAGACTTTGGTGTTATCGATGTCCATTTGGGATTTTGGGCCTAGGAATAGGTTCGTATTGTGATTTATGACTTGTGTGCAAAGTTTGGATTCATTCCAGAATGTTTTGATATGATTCTGACGCGTTCGTAGAAGTTTGAAAGTTTTAAAGTTTAAGGAAAGATTCGGTTCGGTCCATTCGTAGTTTTGATGTTTTTTTGGTATGATTTAAATCCTCGAGCAAGTTTGTGTCAAGTTATGGAACTGGTTGGTGGGATTGGACGGGGTCCTGGGGGTGTCGGATGTGTTTCGGGGTGGTTTCGGACCAAGTTTAGCTGAGTTGTTACTGCTAATACCTGGTTCTGGTTTGTTCTTTACGAACGCGAAGGGGTTCACACATTTTCGAAGAAGGATTTGTTGGCTGCTGATTTGGTGCTTCGTGGTCATGGTTGGGTCATCGCGTTCGCGAAGGGGAACTGGGCCTGGGAGATTTTTAGCATTCGTGTTCGCGATGGGTGCACTGCATTCGGCGAAGGTTCGCCTGGTTAAGCAATACGTTCGAGATCTGGGACTCACGTTCGCGAAGGGTAATTTTGGAGCTGGAGCTGGTATGGCTTCGCGAAAGTGAGGGGCTTGCCGCGTTGGTGAAGAAGGTTGGACTGGAGCAATGTGTTTTAAAGACGGGGATTTTGGCCATTTTATCTCATCCTCCATGGGAGCCGACCAAGGAGCGATTTTGGAGCACCATTTTGACCGTCAATCATGAGGTAAGTGATTTCTACTTGTTGTGAGTTAACTACATGGATTATACAAGGATTTATACCACCAAATTGTACATGGAATTGGGAATAAATCATATATATGAGTTCGTAGCATTATGGGTAATGATTATCTTCGAAAATTTTCGAAATCCGGGCATGTGGGCCCGAGGATGAGTTTATCGACTTTTTGAGCAAAGTTAGAAATTGTTATAAATTGATTTATAATGAGTATTAGAGTATTTATTTATGGATTTGCATATTGATAGACTAGTTTTGGAGCGACGAGCATCGGTTTGAGTTGTTAGAGAGTCTTTGGAGCCGGTTATAGAACTTCAGAGCGAGGTAAGTCTCTTGTCTAACCCTGTGAGGGGGAAACTACCCCTAGGTGATATTAATTGATATGTGCTACTAGTTGTGGGTGGTATGTACGCACGAGGTGACGAGAGTCCGTACATAACTAAGGCATGTTTATGTTCGGGTAGACCTAGGATTTCATCATGCAATATTTGAATTACTTGAACTTATATTGTTGATTTAATTAATTGAAAATATGATGTAACTTGATTTAGAAATTTAATATATCTTAGGTCAAGCCTTATCACTTGAATTGTTGGCAAGGAAATTGAGAAACGGTAAAGGTCATATTGATTTTGTGCTCATGTATTATATTGTAAACAAACGTCTTGTAACCCGGTAACTTTCTTCCTTTATTGTGGATTGATGCAATATATAGATGCATCTATGGTTCGTGCCGCTCGACCCTCGGTAGTGTACATATTAGTGTGGATCCATCCGAACGACCTCGGTAGAATCGTGCGTTATCGCTATTAGATCGAATATTCATAAGATAAACCTTCCACTAATGCGCACTAATTATGGTAATTATTACTTAATTGGTATTGATACTTGACATTTTTCTGAGATATTAAGGTAGGATATATGATCGAGTAATTTATGCTTTAAACGAAATAGTTGGAACATTATCAAATTACTGATTACTCCCCTATTGTTGTGCGTTTCATATTTATTACAAATTATTGTATTATTTGGACCTCTAGTAAGTGTCGATGTCAATCCCTCGTCATTACTTTTCCAGGGTTAGGCTCGATACATACTGGGTACGCATTGATTTACGTACTCATGATCCAATTCTGCACTAAATGTGCAGGATTTGACAGGCCACTTGGTGATCATCTTGGTGCGTAGGCACACTTGCTGGGGAGACCTTATGTGAGTTGCAAATCTAGGTTACACACCGCAGTCCACCAAGTATCCATTGTATTATTCATTTTATCCTGTCTTATTACCTCTGGGACAAATGTTGTATTATTATTGTACTCCTTAGGAAAATGCTCATGCACTTGTTACACCGGGTTTTGGGAGTTCTTTTTGGTTGTTGTTATCATAGATCACACAATTATCACCATTTACTCTATAAATTTTATTTTATACTATTAAATTATTGGGAATTAGTAATTCCAAGGTAATAAAATGTATGAATAAATTGAAAAATCAATGTTAGCTTCCCTGACGGTGGCGTTAGGCTCCATCACGACCTATAGTGGATTTCGTGATAGCTTGGGATCAGATCATTAGGTTCACTTGGGTCTCATGGGTCATGAGAAAGTCTAATAGATTCTTGCGGATCGATATAGAGACGTCTGTACTTATCTTCGAGAGGTTATAGGGCTATTAAGAGCCTTTTCCTTCTTGATTCCTCATCGTCCGATTTAATTACTTCGAGTCTTATGCCTTTATTTATTTCCTATTAATTCTTGTATGGTGTTGAGCACTCGTGTAAATTGGGCATCGAGGATTTATAGTGGTACTACAGACATGGAGCAGGATGTTTCTCCCTGTGCATTCGAGCAGGTTATTATCGTCTTTTTGCATAAGGATGTTATGTCATTTCAGCTCAATAGCTGTATTTCTGATGGTTTTGAGGCTATGCACGGGTTACTATTATGTTCATGAGTTTTTATCTCACAGTATTGATGTAGTGGTGGGGTGCTTGTTTATGCGTCGAGGTAGTGAATGACTTGAAAGGAGGATTTCTCAATGCATGATTGGATGTTCAGTGTTTAATTCCAGTAAAGGAAAGACAATTGGACTATAGTTGTTCAGTCTTGAGTTGGTGTGGTACTAAAACTTGATATTTCGAGTGTGGTGGAATTTCATTGGTGATCTGGTGTCGTCGTCCTTGTTTGAACGCATTAATGTTCGCCAGTATTATGGACTTCTTTGATTCGCCTTCGGGGTAGGGTCTTGTGAAGTGGTGCTTGAGAAGCGGTTGTTAGAGGTGGCAGAGTATGGCAGTTTTAGAATCAAATTGGTGTTTCTAATGCCAATGGCACGAGAGTGATGATCTTCGAAGAGATTTAGAATTAGTAGCGACTTATAAGTTCAAGTGCTACAGAGATAGATTTTGATTTAAGACAACAATTGGGTAGCGAAGGATGATGAAGGACATGTGGGAGGTGTCTTGAGGTGGTTGAATTTCTAGAAGGTCAAGTATGATAAATTTATGTCGAGAAGTTGCTTAAAGGAGATAGTTTAACCCTAGTGGGAGTGACCGAATAACATATGGATTCTGTGGTAGGATAGCCCATGACTTGAGAAAAGTTTAGAGTGATTTGGAAACCATGTTGGACAGTGACTAGGTTTACGGACTTAATTTGGAATGTTGGCTATTATACTGAGGAAGATTGGATGCGACAAAAAGGGGTTAGATTGATATGAAGGGGAATGCAACATGACTTCGGATTGGAATATATTGTCGCACTTTTATTTGATGTCAATGGGGAGTGAATTGACTTTTTCATCTGGTGAATGAGCGCGGGCTTAGGTGGGTTTACTGATTTCATAGTAATTGTACCTAGTGCAACGTCGTTGGAAGATGTTGGAATGGAATTTCCACAGGAGGGTTATCTCATGTGATCAGGTTAGCGGCTGTGTGGTGTTGATAAAGCTTCTACGAAGAATTTTACTGGCTATCCGGTAAGAGGACAAATATGTGAATATGACTAGTGATTCATAATGTTCATAATAATGTTTAACAGAAAGATTTCGAGAAATTTGGCGGGTTGATTGTGCGAGATCATGGTAATTGGGAAAGAGGAATCTTTGTGGGTTCCAGAGTTATTATATTGTAACTTCAAGCTAAGTGAGGGAGCCCCACCGTCTATGGTTGGATCACGTGGTTGTATGCTTGTGCGGTTTTTGGCCATCGGTGTATTGGTGGGTTATTATGACTAAGGAAAGAAAACATTAGTGGTAATTCGAGCAAAGGATTTGAGGAATGTGTGCTATACTTGGCCTTATCGATTCATGTTCTGGTTTTGGGAAGACTCAGAGTTTATGTCTCTTGTGGGGGTTATGTACAAGGAAAAGAATTTATTCGGGTGCTTCTTTGATAGGGTGTTCCCGTTCTAACAACGTACTAATGGTTAGCTTATATTCGTGACCAAGTCAGAGTGGGTGACTCTCAACTGTGGTCCTAGTGGGTTCAAGAATTTAAGTGCAGTGCCTAAGGAATTGGGATGTTCTATGCTATCATTGGGTATGCAATGCAGTATTGGAGGAAAGGAAGAAATAGCTTCGGATTCGCAGAAGGTCTTGTAGAATGGGTGAACCAGTTGGAGATGTTATTATGCGCGTAAGGAGAATATGAGATAATTCATGAGTAATAAGACGATATGGTCTCGTGATGTGGGTCACTCGGGATGAGTGTAGAGTTGGTTTGTTACGTTTGAATGAAGCTATTATTATTTCTAAGGCATGTCGAGAATAAATTGGAAAATGTTGGGTTGGTTAGTAATGGTTAAATTAGTATGATCGTGGCAGCGATCGGTTTATTCAACATGAAGTTATACCTGTAGTTTGTGGTTGTACACTTGGGCTTGAGCGCCACCACAACTTGGTTGATTTTGGAGGTATTTGATTCGAATGGATTTATTGTGTAAGTGGATTCCGGAAGATTTATGGCGGTTTAGATCACGACTTGTGGTTTGTATTTTCTACGGTTTGATAATTCAGTTGCGTGTTGCGTTGGTTCTTCTGAAATGAGTTGAGTGAAAGGTTTTCTAGACAAGGAAGTGTTTATTTTACTAGTAGTTCAGGAGTTACGATGAGTTATGGTAATCTCGTATAGCGGCATGATAGGTGCAGTGAGCGGCATGGGGACTGGAAGTTGAAGGTCACAGTTGCAGTTCGGTGTTGATAAAATGTTACGAGCTCGGATGAGTAAGAGTGAATTTAGATTTTTAGAGTAAGACGACATTTTCTTTAGTCTCACCCGAGGATGGTGTTATGTGGAAGAGGCTTTGTGTATTGACTTGCGAATTTTTGCTTTGCTTTATAGAATTTGAACAGTTTATGGTATGGATGTGCGGACTTTGCTACCCGAGCGGAAGGTCGTGGGATCGTACCCCACGGGGAGATTTGTATAAGTATGGCATTTGGTCACTTAATTGTTAAATATTGAAACCAAGTATGGAGGTTATGGTAATATCGCAAATGCGAGAGTATATTCCTGAGAGCCGTTCTATTCCTTAGGATGTGGTCCGTATGAGTTTGCTCTTAATTTGAAGGATGTTCTTATGTGTCATGAATAGGTCATTCTGGATCCTTGAAAGGTTATTTTCCCAGTATCATATGATCAGAATCGGCTTGAGGTCCGTTGATGGGTCTAAATGTGGATGTACGCTCTACACCAGGCCGGGTGGGTTCGTTCAGCATAACAGTTCTTATGGAGGAGTTATCGGACATTTGATGTTATTTTTTTCGTCAGCTATTTCATGTAATACTCTATTGTGCCAAGTAGGTTGTTGAGACAGCTTGATTATTCACACATGTTTTGAGGTCCCGCAATTGTAGTGTTATGTGAGCAGGATGGCTCTCGAGATGCAGGTCATATATCGCACCTTAGTTGTGCTTGAGTTTCGTTGCGTATGGAGCTATCCGTCTCCCTAGGATTTTTATTATGCACTTGGCGTGCCTTGGTTGATATTCAGACATTTCGTGAGTATAAGCGTTACGACTTGATGTGCGTTGTCTTTAGATTGCTATGTGCGGGTCGGGTGGCACGCCACCACAGGTATATTGTTTGGATCGGGTGGCATGCCACCATGGGTATGTTGTGTGGAAACGGGTTGCACGCCGCAACAATGTCACATTGGACAGGGTTGCACGCCACAACAATGTGATGTTAAGCACGATTCCTTATATTTATTTTGGGTGTCCTGTTTCTTACCTCTGAGAAGGCTCATAGTATTTGATGGCCATTTTATTCGTTACGCAGGCTGGATAGTTCTTTTCCAGAGTTCGTTCTTCCTTATGTGTCATATTCGAGTTGTAGCTTGGGGGCACATTTATGGTGACATATAAAATCTTAGATAGTGTTTGCGGTGGCTTATTGTCGGAGCAGCTTGTACTGGGTGAGGCGAGATTATTGGACCTGGGATTAGTGCGATCGGATTTATACAACGCATATTAAAGAACAAGTATCATTATTGAGTTCAAAATGAGGTAGTGGTTCTTGTCGGGAAGAAAGACTCGATGATTTGTTGATACGGAAAATTGTTATGAATTTCTACACATCTCTTCCATAGTGGCAGTATTGCAAGAGTTGAAACAGGATTTATATGCGTTATGAGGTGTGTTGTGGGCATCAGATTCGTGGAATTTCAGCTATTATTGTCAGAGGATGTTATTATGGTCATGTGAATTATGTGGTGCATAGTGTGAATGCACTAAGGGTATACAATAATGTTTTTATACCCGATACGGTGTTCGTATGTTGGAAGGAGGCCTGGTAGAGGATTTCGGATGTTGGAATTTGTCTCTAAGGCTTATTTGACTAAATAATAGGGAGAATCTTCAGGCTGGCTCGAGCTAATGTGCTCAACTGGGTTGTGGTGGCACGGGTAGGTGCACAAGGTGTTGAACAGTAATTTCGGAAAACTCCGGAGCAGTTCTTAGCACGTTCGAGGACGAACACATGTTTAAGTAGGGGAGAATGTAATAACCCGATCGATCATTTTGAGCTCTAGAACGTCTTTTTGTGGTTTGAGGCCTTGGTAGCTTCACTTCAGGTATTATGACTTGTACGTGTGGTCAGAATTGAATTTTGGGAAGTTCGGAGTTGATTTAGAAACAAAATTCTCATTTCGGAAGCTTTAAGTTGGAAGAGTTGACTAAGGTTTGACTTTTGAGTAACGACCTCGGAATCGAGATTTGAATGTTCCAATAGGTTCCTATGATGATTTTGGACTGGGCGTATGTTCGGGTCGAGTATTGGATCACCCAGGAGAATTTCAGTGCTTATTATGGAAAGTTGGCATTTCGAAGGTTTAAGAATTTCTTACGTTTGTTTTGAGGTTTGACTTTGGTGATATCAATGTCCGTTCTGGATTTTGATCCTTGTAATAGGTTTATGACTTGTGCTCAAAGTTTGGCATCATTCCAGAATGTTTTGATATGATTCTGACGCGTTTGTCGAAGTTTTGAAATTTTTAAAGTTTAAAGAAAGATTTTGACTGTTGATTCGTAGTTTTGATGTTGTTTGGTGTGATTTGAGGCCTCGAGCAAGTTTGTATCATGTTATGGAACTGGTTGGTATGATTGGACGCGGTCTCGTGGGCCTCTAGTGTGTTTCGAGGTGGTTTCAGACCAAGTTTGGCTAAGTTTCTACTGATGATATCTGGTTCTGGTTTTGTTTTTGCGAACGCGAAGGGGTTCACGCGTTCGCGAAGAAGGATTTGTTGCCTGCTGATTTTTTTTCTTCATGTTCGCGGTTGGTTCATCACGTTCGCGAAGTGAAACTGGGCATGGGATATTTTTAGCCTTCACGATCGTGATGGGTGCACCGCGTTCGCGAAGGTTCTCCTGGTTAAGCAACATGTTCGTGAGCTAGGACTTGCGTTCGCGAAGGGTAATTTTTGAGCTGGAGCTGGTATTTCTTTGCAAGCGTGAGGGTCTTACCGCGTTCGCAAAGAAGGTCGGACTGCGCAGTGTCTTTTAGAGACGGGGATTTGGCCATTTTTATCTCATTTCCTATATGGGAGCCGACCTAGGAGTGATTTTGGAGAACCATTTACACCGACAATCATGAGGTAACTGATTTCTAGTAGTTGTGATTTCACTACATGGATTATATGAGGATTTAAACATGGAAATTTTTAGAAATTCGGGATTTTGAAGAAAAACCTAGAATTTGATATTTTTGGATTTTTACCACGAAACTGGACATGGAATTACGAATAAATCATATATTTGAGTTCGTAATGTTATGGGTAATGATTATCTTCAAAAATTTTCAGAATCCGGGCATGTGGGCCTGAGGGTGACTATATCGACTTTTTGAGTGGAGTTGGAAAAATTATTATAAATTGATTTATAATGAGTATTAGAATATATATTTATGGATTTTCATATTGATTGACTAGTTTTGGAGCGACGAGAATCGATTTGAGTTGTTAGAGAGGCTTTGGAACTGGTTGTGGAACTTCTGAGCGAGGTAAGTCTCTTGTATAACTCATTGAGGGGGAAACAACCCCCTAGGTGATATTAATTGTTACGTGATACTAGTTGTGGGTGCTACGTACGCACGAGGTGACGAGAGTCCGTACGTAGCTAAAGCATATTTATGTCCAGGTAGACCAGGAATTTATCATGCAATCTTTGAATTACATGAACTTACATTGTCGACTTAATTAATTGAAAATATGATGTAATTTGATTTATAAATTTAGTATATCTTAGGCCCAGCCTTATTACTTGAGTTGTTGGCAAGGAAATTGAGAAACGATAAAGGCTATATTCATTTTGTGCTCATGTATTATATTGTAAACACGTGTCTTGTAATTCGGTAACTTCCTTCCTTTCTTGTAGAGAGGGACGAACGAGTCGGCAGCATATAGATGCATCTACGGTTCGTGCCGCTCGACCCTTGGGAGTGTACACATTATTCTAGATCGGGACGAACGACCTTGGTAGAATCGTGCGTTATTGCAACTAGATCGAATATTCACAAGATGAACCTTCCACTGATGCCTGGTAATTTATGGTAATTCTTACTTAAGTGGTATTGACACTTGGCATTTTTCTGAGATATTAAGGTAGGATATATGATCAAGAAATTTATACTTTAAAAGAAATAATTGGTACATTATGAAATTACTAATTACTCCCCTATTGCTGTGCACTTCATATTTGTTAAAATTATTGTATAACTTATTATTTGGACCTCTAGTATTTGTCGATGCCGATCCCTCGTCATTACTTCTCGGGGATTAGAATACTTACTGGGTATGCGTTGATTTACGTACTCATGTTGCATTTTGCACTAAATGTGCAGGATTTTACAGGTCACTTGGTGATCATCTTGGCACGTATGCGCACCTACTGGGGAGACTTTATGTGAGCTGCAAATCCAGGTTACGCACCACAGTCCACCGAGTCTCCATTGTATTATTCATTTTATCTTGTCTTATTACCTCCGGGACGAACATTGTATTATTATTTTACTCCTTAGAAAAATGCTCATGCAGTTGTGACACCGGATTTTGAGAGTTCTTTTTGGTTGTTGTTATCATAGATAACGTAATTATCACCATTTACTCTGTAAATTTTTTTATACTGTTATATTATTAGGAATTAATAATTCCAAGGTAATAAAATGTATGAATAAATTGAGAAATGAACGTTGGCTTGCCTGACGGCGGCGTTAGGCTCCATCACGACCTAAAATTAGTAGAAAATTGGGATTTTGGTAGATAGCCTATAATTTGGTTTTTTCTAATTTTTACCACGAAATCAGATGTGGAATTTGGAATAAATTATATATTTGAGTTCGTGGTGTTATGGATAAAGTTTATCTTCAAAATTTTTGGATTTTGGGCACGTGGGTCCGATGGTTGACTTTTCGAGCGGAGTTGAAAATTATCGTACATAACTTTATTATGATGTTGAAGTATATTTTTATTGGGTTTCATGATTGTTTGACTTGTTCAGATCGATGAGCAATCGATTTGAGGTGTTAGAGTGGCGTCGGTTATGGAACTTCGGAGTGAGGTAGTTCTCCTGTCTAACTTTGTGAGAGGGAAACCATCCCCTAGGTGATGTATTTTTTATGTGCTATAAGTTGTGGGTGCTACACACGTACGAAGTGACGAGAGTCCTTACGTAGCTAAAGCATGTTTATGTCCGGGTAGACTTAGGACTTTATCATGTCATATTTGAAATATTTGAACTCATTCTGCTGGCTTAATTAATTGAAATTATATTTGAATTTGATTTAGAAATATATACATATATATTAGGCCGAGCCTTATTACCTTGAGTTGTTGGCAAGTTATTTGAGAAACGGTAAGGTTATACTCACCTTGTGTTCATATACTATATCGTAAGATCGGGTCTCGTAATTCGATAATTCCTCTCCTTTCTTGGGGAGCGAGCCGAACGCCTTCGTACAGTTATGTACCCCCTCTCATGGGAGTGGGTAGTTCGCCTCGGCAGTATAGTAGATGCATCTATGATTCGTACAACTCGACCCTCGACAGTGTACACATTATTTTGGGATCGGGTTGATCGCCTCGATAGTATTATATTCCTTCTGAGATCTTGTCGTACAACCTCCGCATAATCGTGCCTTATAATGCTCGCAGTCCGAATATTCACGAGACTTTTCCTTCCACTGATGCCTTGCATTCTATATGGTATATCTTATTCATTGAAAGTGCTTCAATGAAGGTGCAGTAGAGAGGTCAACCAGTTGAGGAGGCTACTTGGGAGATCATGCAGGGGATGCGGAGCTGATAGATATCCACACCTATTTGAGGCTCCAGGTATGTTTCTAGACCCGTTTGAGGACGAACGTTTGTTTAAGATTGGGAGGATGTAACGAACCGGCCGACCGTTTCAAGAGTTGTAGCCTCGTTCCCTTTTTTCTGCTAATTTTTGTGCTTTACTGTTGTTTTATGACCTATCGGGTTGGTTGGTTCAGGTACAGAGAGAATTTGAAGTGAATTGAGACACTTAGTCTGTTAGCTTAAGTTGCAAAACTTGACCGAATGTCGACTTATGTGTAAACGACCTTGGATTTGAATTTTGATGGTTCCATTAGCTCCATTGGGTGATTCTTGACTTAGGAGAGTGTCCAGATTGTGATTTGGAGATCCGTAGTAGAATTAGGCTTGAAATAGTGAAAGTTGGAATTTTTGAATGTTTGATAGGGAGTGGACTTTTTGATATCGGGGTGGGATTTGGATTTCGGAAGTTGGAGTAAGTTTGTGGTGTCATTTGTGACTTGTGTGCAGAATGTGAGGTCAATCGGACGTGGTTTGATAGGTTTCGGCGTCATTTGTTGAATTTGAAAGTTTCAAATTCATTAGGCTTGAATTGGGGTGCGATTCGTGTCTTTAATGTTGTTTGAGGTGATTTGAGGGTTTGGCTAAGTTCGTATGATGTTTTGGGACTTAATGGTATGTTTGGTTGAGGTCCCAGGAGCCTAGGGTTGATTTCGGGGGGTTAACGGTTTTGGAGTTTCATTTGAGGAATTGTTGAAGTTTGGATTCAGCTGGTGTAATCGCACCTCCGAAAGTCGCAGGTACGTGCCCGCAGAAGCGGGAAGGAGCCCGCAGAAGCGAAAAGGAGGAAATTTGGCAGTGGCTGCAGGTGCGAGGTTCTTTCAGTACCTATGATGCCGCAGATGCGGGAACGTTGCGCAGAAGTGCTTCTGCAGAAGTGGATAGGGGTGCACAAGTGTAGTAGCTGGGGATGTTAGTGGTTTCCGCAGAAGTGAGACCGCAGGAGTGGGATATGGGTTGCAGGTGCGGAAGATCTGGGCAGAACATATAAATACGAGGTTCCAAGATTTTTCAACATTTCTAACACTTTGAGCTCGGATTTTGGAGGTTGTGAGAGGGTTTTTGAAGAGATTCTTGAGGTAAGCTCTTTGTGTCTATTTTTCTTCAATAATTATGTTTTCCCACTGATTTTCCACATAGTTGGTGTGTTTTGAGGTGAAATTTGCGGGTTTGAGGCTAGGGATTTGGAGAGTTGTATTTTGGGGATTTGAATGGCCATTTGGTATCGAATTTTTATAAATTTGGTATGGTTAGACTCGTGAGTGAATGAGCTTTCGGGTTTTGTCACTTTTGTCGGATTTCGAGACATGGGTCGGGTTTGAGCCAATTTCAGATTTTGGCTTATAATTTAGTATTTTCTTGTGAAAATTGATTCGTTTAGCCTTTATTGATTGTATTGTACTGCTTGTGGCTAGATTTGGGACGTTTGGAGGCCGATTCACGAGGCAAAGGTATATTAGAGTAGATTTTTGCTCAGATTAAGGTAAGTAATTATTTTAAATCTGGTCCTGAGTGTACGAAACTCCAGATTTTGTGTTATATGATTATTTTAGAAGTGATGCACATGCTAGGCGACGGGCATGTGGGCGTGCACCGTGGGTATTGTGACTTGGTCCATTCTGTGAAAACTGAAAAGTTGAATAAACTTGTTGTTATCTATGTTCTCTTCATGTGTTATAGAAATTTGACTATGAATCATGTTAGAGATCATATTTAGCCTATGTATTAGTCTTGTTGGGACCCACACAGGTCGTGTTACATGTTGAATTACCTGCTAAATTCTATTTGTACTCAGTCTCAGTTTTTACTTATATATCATATCTGAATCTCTATTATTCTTGTTGATACTTCATATTATTGTTGTTTGGGCTGACTTTCCTGATTTCTGAGAGGCCTGGAGACTGGAGAGATTGATGACTGAGCAAGGCTGAGGACCTGATTATGAGAATATTTATGGAATTGGGCTGCACTCCGCAACATGTTTCATTGATTTATGCCATGATTTGGCTTGATATAGCGTTTAGGCTGAAGGATCCCCTCCGAAGTTTGTACACACACCCAATGAGCGAGGGTACCTACTGAGTGCGAGTACCGAGTGCCGAGTGATTGTGAGGTTGGAGTGAATGGGAGGACTGAGTGATTGTTGCCCTGAGAGGCTGTATATGATTTCATTGTTGTTGCACATAGTTGCCTTATATCAATGTATTAGGGAACTTCTGAAAGATACTTTTATCTGGTTTTTACTTGAATTTGGCACGAATAAAAAATTGACTTAATTTGCCGGATTTGAAAGCATGTCTACTTTCCTTGTTGAGACTACTGAAAATGAATTATAACTGTGTAGCTCGTCACTATCTTTCAGTTTCTTATTTATTATTGTTACTTACTGAGTTGGTTGTACTCATGCTACACCTTGCACTTCGTCTGCAGATCCAGGAGTTTTGGATGCGACGAGTGTTGATATTTCACGTAGCTGACCGTTGGAGATATCGTGGTAGCTGCCTGGCATTTGTAGTCCTTGTTTCTTCTTCCTTATCCTTTCTTTCGTTGTATTTGGATCCAAACTATTACAGACATTTCATTTCTAGACTGGTTATGAATAAATGCTTATGGGATCAGTGACACACTGATTTTGGGAGCTATTTTCCGCACTTGTATTTTGGGTTTTACCCATGTTTATGAAAACTTTGCGTATTTAAAATGTCTTAATTTAATTTTTTTGTTAAATATTGGAAGTATTTTGGAAATGTTAGCTTGCCTAGTACCATCGATAGGTGTCATCACGTGTCACGACCGAAAATCAAACTAGATATGATGTCCCCTAACCCAACTTGCTAGGTAAGACAACTAATAACTATCCAATTCTAATAATATTTAATAAGACAATTAAGTAAAATAAATTATCTGAATCTTATACATTTTCCAAGGGCTGGTAGTACAAATCATGAGCTTATAAGATTAGAATTTTCAAAGTTGGTACGAAAAAAATACATCATCTGTTTGAAACGTACATAAACAGATTCTTATAAATCTAAGGCTACCATGAACAAGAGGCAAATACAATCGAAATGCAGGTACGTCTTCAATTCTAGCTCACGTCGATCATAGAAACATCAACAACCAATATCTGCACGCAAGGTGCAGACGTGTAGTATGAGTACAACCAACTCAATGTACTTAATAAGTAACAAACTAACCTTAGGTTGAAAGTAGTGACGAGCTGGAACAAAGGTCGGGTAAAACGCCAATAGCCAACAACAAATCATAACAACATAAAGCAAGTAATAAAAGAAGTAACTTAGAGATAAAAAGCTCAACTTATTCTTAGTTCTTGAAAATAGTTTTGCTCTTCAAGTATATCAGTGAAAACCCAAGTCTTTTACCGAAAATGCTTCATTTTCAAATGGCATGAGGAAAATACATCTCTATGCCTATATGTCAATATGTGTGAGAAGTCATGAATGATGTGATACCGTACAACATGAGGAAAATGCAGTTATGCCCGTATGTCAAGTGTGCATGTTAAATGCGATGCAACTCAGTGATAAAACCATATGCATACTCTCAGAGTATCAATTCACTCTGTCCTCCCATTCACTCAGTCCTCCAAGTCACTCAGTCCTCACAACCACTCAGTCTTTTGTAGTCACTCAGTCCTCCCAATAACTCGACACTCGCACTCAGTAGGTACCTGCGCTCACTGGGGGTGTGTACAGACTCTGAAGGGGCTCTTTTAGCCCAAGCGCTATAATAAGCAAATCATGACATAAATCAGTAAAACATGTTGTTGCGTGCAGCACACTCCCGTCATAACTTAATAAAATATGTTGCGACGTGCAACCCGATCCCATAAACATCCTCATCATCAGTCCCTCGGCCTCACTTAGTCATCAATCTCTCCAGTCTCTCGGGCTCTCAATGTCATGCAACATCAGCCCAAAAATAATGATGTGATGTATCAATAGAAGGCAACAAAGGCTGAGATATGATATGCATATGAATGCGTATGACTGAGTATGTAAAAGCAGTGTAAGCAGGTAACTCAACAACATAAATGACCTCACTAGATCCCAACAGGATAAGCATGTAGCCTAGACATGGTTTCTAACATGGGTCACAACTCAATAGCTCTAATAAATAGATATTTCATGGTTACATATATGATTAGGTAACTACACATAACCATAGAAATAATTGAGTCACAATTCACACGGTGCAGGCCCACACGCCCGTCATCTTGCATGTGCGTCACCTCAACACCAAACACATAACATGTAATTCGGGGTTTCATATCCTCAACACCAAGTTTAGAAGTGTTACTTACCTCGAACAGGCCAAATCAAATAGTGAGCAAGACCAACAATGCCCCAAAGATTCCATCACACGCATACTGACCTCTGAATGGCTTGAAACTAGCCAAAAGCAACTCAAATACATCAAATAATGCCAAAGGAAACAAACTCAATCGATAAAGGTTGAATCTTCAAATAAAAGCCCAAAATTAGCCTAAAAGTCCAAACCGGGACCGCACCTCGGAACTCGGAAAAACTCACAAAATCCGACAACTCATTCAATTACGGTTCCAAACATACTAGTTTCACTCGAATCCGACCAATTTTCTCTTTAAATTCAAAAACCACTTACCAAAAACAAAGATAGATTCGTGAAATATAACCAAAACCGAGCAGAGAACACTTAACCCAATTCATATGATGAAAATCTCCTAAAAAATTGCCCAAATCCAAGCCCCCCCAACTTAAAATATGATCAAATGAACAAACCCTTGGTATTAAATATTCTTGGCCAGTTGTTCTGCCTCTTTCTTGTGCCAAACAATACTGAAACTCACATTTGATGTCTCCAATGGATTCCTTATGAAATTTAAGTCAAGATAGGCTTTTTAATCACCCAATTTAGCCTTAAAATGAGGGAGATATGATATTTCGAAGTTTTAAATGAAGTCTAGAAATTTAAGGGATAAAAAATGACATTTTCGTAATTATTTTACACCAAAAAATCAGCAACGAAAGAATTTTCATTTTAGCACCCAAAACTCATTCGGAACATCCCGGACACAAAAAATATATGCATTTCAATTATAAAACACACTACGAATATGCTAGCACACTCAAAACACCAAAAAGAGGTCATCTTGACCCGATATTGACCATGGTCAAACTCCAAATTCTTAATAGAATTAGTTTCTTAACCAATGATCCAAAACACACACGAATCCCTCGGGACCCCATTCAATCATACCAACAAGTTTTAAAACACGATACAAACTTATTCAAAGCTTCAAATCACGTCAAACAACATAAAAATGACGAATCGCACCTCAAATAAAAAATCAATGAACTTTGAACTTTGAACTTCCAAAACTCGCGCCGAAACATACCAAATCAACCTGGAATGAACCTAAATTTTGCACACAAGTCCCAAATGACATAACGAAGCTATTCCCATTCCTAGAACAACAATCAGAATCTGATATCCACAAAATCAACTCTCGGTCAAACTTGTGAACTTTCCAAACCTTCAAATTTCCAATTTTCTTCAACTTGTGCCGAAACCTTCTAGAAACATACAAATGAAAATTCGAACATATGCCCGATTCTAAAATCACCATCTGGACCTACCGAAAATATCAAAACTCCATTCCGGGGCCAAATTTACAAAATGTCAAACTTGATCAACTCTTCCAATTTAAAGTTTCAACAATAAAAATTCATTCTTCCAAATCGAATCCGAATAACCTGAAAACCAAAACCGACGATTCACATAAGTTATAATACATCATATAGAGTTACTCATGCCTGTAAATTATCGAGCAAAGTGCAAATACTCAAAACGACCGGTCGGGTCATTACATTCTCCCCCACTTAAACATACGTTCGTCCTCGAACGTGCCAAGAGTCATTCTAAAGCCATCAAAATGCCGTGTAACCTTACCATGCACATACCCGGGGTGATTCCACTTCACCATAATCCATATAAACCTGACGACACAACCTAACTGAAGATCCTTAATTAAACCTTAGCCCATAAATCTTAGCATCTAATTGACAACATCCTGAATTTCCTATAAGACCTGAATCTCGCATCTACACGTTGTATAATTCTGAACAAACTGCATCAACCCGTAACCATAGCCCAAGACACAATCAGATGATTTACCATATAACTAAAATACTGATAGCAATAATTTCTAATCACCGTAGTTGTTTAAAAATAAACCCGGTACTGGTAATAAACCTCATATCAAACAAAACCTCGTTCTAAAACCTTCGTACACTGTCGATGATGAAAGAAACACACAGAAACTCGTAAAAACATACCAGACCAATGAGTCATGGAACTCACCCTCCTTCGACAAGAACTATCGCCAATTTCTAAGCTGACTTATGATATTATCCTCCGTACATACTATAATTGTAACAACCCGGTCGGTCATTTTGAGAGTTATAGCCCTGTTCCCCTATTTTCTGCTCCTTTTGTGTTCTAGAACTGTTATATGACTTAGCGGGTTAGTTGGTTTGGGTCTAGAGAGATTTCAGAATGAATTAAGAAACTTAGTCTCTTAATTGAAAGCTTAAGTTGGAAAGTCAACCGGATGTCGACTTATGTGTAAACAACCTCGGATTTGAATTTTTACGGTTCCATTATCTCTATTAGGTGATTTTGGATTTAGGAGCGCATCCATAATGTGATTTGGAGGCCCGTAGTAGAATAAGGCTTGAAATTGCGAAAGTTGGAATTTTGGGAAGTTTGATCAGGAGTACAATTTTTGATATCGGGATCGGATTGGATTTATGGAAGTTGGAGTAGGTTCGTGGTGTCATTCATGACGTGTGTGAAAAATTTAGGGTCAATCAGACGTGATTTGATAGGTTTCAGCGTCCTTTGTGGAATTCGGAAATTTTAAAGTTCTTTAGGCTTGAATCTGCGTGTAATTCGTGTTTTTGATGTTGTTTGATGTGATTTAAGGTTCGACTAAGTTCATATGATGTTGTGGGACTTGAAGATATGTTTTGTTGAGGTCTTGGGAGCCTCAGGTGAGTTTTGGGTGGTTAACAGACTTGGTTTTGAGTGGTGAAATAGCTGAAGTAACTGGCTTTTGCTCATATGGTTTCCTTATACGCGATCACGTGGTCAGGTCCGCGATCGTGTAGGCTAAGCAAGTCGCTGATTGAAATTTCCCTATGCGTTCGTGAGTGGAGGACCACGATCGCATAACTTTGAGGGCCAGTGATACGGGAACGCATGGGCTAGGCCGCATTCGCGAAAAGGAAAAGGGGTAGGAACTGAGGTCAAGTGTTTTTTACATCGCGAATGCGTGAGGCGGTTCGCGGTTGCATAGGTCAATGGGGCAGAGCATCGTGTTCGTGTGGGAGATTCTGCGTTCGCATAGAGTTAGATTGTGGTCCAGCATAACTGTTCTTCGCGATCGCGATGAAGGTATATCTGGGAAGATTTAAAATATTCAAAATGATGGTTTCGAGTTCATATCATAAAATTGAAGTGGGAGCTCGGTAGAAGGCGATTTTTGGAGAGATTCTTGCGTGGGTGTTTGGGGTAAATGATTTCTATCTAATTTTGGTCAAATTTCATGATTATGCTTTTAATTCCGTCATCTAATTTGTGATTTGGGGTGGAAAATTGGGAAAAATGAGGAAGTGTTCTTGAGTTGGATTTTTGGGGTGTTGAATGGAAATTTGTTACCGGATTTGAGTAAATTTGGTATGGTTAGACTCGTGAGTGAATGGGATTTCGGGTTTTGTGACTTTTATCGGATTTTAAAATGTGAGCCCGGGGCCGGGTTTGAGCCGATTTCGGATTTCTGGCTATAATTTAGTATTTTTCTTGTGGAATTCATCCTTTTAGCCTATATTAATTATATTGTACTGCTTATGGCTAGATTTAGGATGTTTGGAGATATACTTGAGAGGAAAAGGCATTTTGGAGTAGAGTTTTGCTCGGATTGAGGTAAATAACAATTTTCAATATGGTCTTGAGGGTATGAAACCCCAGATTTTGTATTAGATGATTGTTTTGGAGGTGACGCACATGCTAGGTGACGGGCCTGTGAGCGTGCACCGTGGGATTGGGACTTGGTCTATTCCGTGAAACTGGAAATTTGAACAAACTTGTTTTTAGCTATATGCTCTTCATGTCTTATAGATATTTGACTGTGGATCCTATTAAAGATCATGCTTAGGCTATGTATTGGTACTATTGGAACCCAAAGAGGTCGTGTTACAGGTCGAATTTCGTGTTATATGTTATTTGTACTCAGTCTCAATCTTTATTTATATATCATATCTCAATATCTATTATTCTTAATTGATACATCACATTATTGTTGTTTAGGCTGTTTTCCTGATTTCTGAGAGCCCGAGAGACTGGAGAGATTGTTGGCTGAGTGAGGTAGAGGGCCTGATTACGAGAATATTTATGGGATCGGGCTACACGTCGCTGCATGTTTCATTGATATATTCCATGATTAGCTTGTTATAGCGCTTGGGATGAAGTATCCCCTCCGGAGTTTGTACACACCCCTAGTGAGCGCAGGTGCCTACTGAGTGCGTGTGCCGAGTGCCGAGTGCCGAGTGCCGAGTGCTGAGTAACTGTGAGAAATGGGTTGTAGTACATGACATTTTGTTGTCGCACATAGTTGTCATACATCACTATTTTTAGAAAAACTTCTAAAAGATACTTTTATCTGGTTTTTACTTAAATTGGGCCATTGTAACCGATTTGATAAAAACACGTCTACTTTCCTTGTTGATATTACTGAAAATGAATTACAACTGTGTAGCTCGCCACTATCTTTCAGTTCCTTATTTATTATTGTTACTTACTGAGTTGGTTGTACTCACGCTACACTCTGCACTTCGTGTGCAGATCCAGGAGTTTTGGGATGCGGAGAGTGTTGATATCTCGTGTAGCTGGCTGTTGGAGATTTCGAGGTAGCTGCCTGGCGTTCACATTCCTTGTTCTCCTTTCCCGATTCTGTCTTTCGTTGTATTTTGGTTTCAAAATTATTTTAGTCGTTTCATTTCTAGTCGGACTATGTATAGATGCTCATGGCTCAGTGAAACCTTGATGTTGGGAACTATCTTTCAGCACTTATGTTTTGTAATTTACCCATGTTTATGAAAACTCCGCTTATTTTAAATATCTTGACTTATTCTCTATTAAATATTGGGAGTATTTTGAAAATGTCAGCTTGACTAGTAACATCGATAGGCGCCATCACGACAATTTAGGATTTGGGTCGTGACAAGTTGGTATTAGAGCCTAGGTTACATAGCTCTCATGAGTCATGAGAAGGTTTAGTAGTCTTGCGGATCGGTACGAAGACGTCTGTACTTATCTTCAAGAGGTTGTCGAACCTTTAGGAAATTTCACATTCTTGAATTTTTGTCGTGCGAATCTTTTGACTCTGGTAACTAAACTTCTACTGTCCTATTCTCTTACAGATGGTGAGGACACGTACTACGAGGCAGGATGGACAGTCACGAGTATGACCAGTCAAGGACGCAAGAGGCCAAAGTCGTGGTAGAGGCCGCGGTAGGGGCAGAGGTGCAGCTCATACAACAGCTAGGAAAGCACCGGTAGATCCACTAGTTGCCCCGGTCCAGGAGAAGGTTCCAGTTGTGAATGAGCCTGTGGGACCAATTCAGGCACCACCCGTGCTCATTGTGATTCCAGGCCTTCATGAGGTTTTAGCTCAAATTCTGATCCTGTGTACCAGTCTTGCTCAGGTGGTGTCTGTTACAGCTGCATTACTCACTTCTCAGGCTGGGGGAGGTGCTCAGACTCCCATCGCCCGCACACCAGAGCAGGTGGTGTAGGGACTTCAGACACAGGGGGCACCACCAGCCTATCCGATTGTAGCTGATCACGTCTATGTGTTTCCTGTTATGCCTGATGATGAGAAGCGTAGATTGTAGAGGTGTGGGAGACTCCAGCCTCCATCTTTCAGTAGTGCAGAGGGGGAGGATGCACAAGGCTTATTGGATAAGTGTCAAAGGATGCTCTGTACAACAGGTATTCTGGAGACCAGTGGGGTCTCTTTCACTACTTTTCAGTTCTCTAGGGCTTCCTTTAGCTGGTGGGAGGCTTATAAGAGGCGTAGGTTGGTCGGTGCAGAACCCTTACATGGAAAGAGTTCTTTGTTCTCTTCCTGGAGAAGTTCATGCCTCAGTCTCGCAGAGAGGAGCTACGCAGGCAGTTCAAGCAGCTTTATTAGGGTGCTATTTTATGACGCAGTATGAGATGAGATTTTCTAAGTTGGCCCGTCATGTTGTCTGGTTGGTTCCCACAAATAGGGAGAGGATCAAGAGGTTCATTGATGGCCTCACTTTTTAGCTGCGACTGCTTATGACTAGAGAAAGAGTGTCTGGTGCTACTTTTGATGAGGTTGTCGACATTGCTCATCTGATAGAGATGGTTCGCAACCAGGATCGGGTTGAGAGGGATGCCAAGAGCCCTCGTGGACAGAGTGGATTCAACGGTGTTCCTTCTAGGGGTCAGTTCTACCATGGCAGGGGTCGTCCTTTCAGACATGCTCAGACAGCTTTCCCAATTCATCGTGGTGCATCATCTGGCCATGGTTCACACAATTATCAGCAGGGTCAATCATCTCTTAGTGCCCTCCCAGCTCAGAGTTCGTCTCGTGCTCTTGTTGGGGGTCATGTATGGTGATTATTGGTCATGTGTGGTGATTATTGGGGGTTCAGAGACTAGAGTGGATCTCTTCTTGCTTAGAATGGTCAATTTTGACGTGATCTTGGGTATGGATTGGTTGTCTCCATGTCATGATATTCTAGATTGTCACTCTAAGACTGTGACATTGGCGATACCGGGGTTATCGAGGGTTAAGTGGAGCGGCTCTATAGACTATGTTCCCAATAGAGTGATTTCATACTTGAAGGTTCAGTGGATAGTTGAGAAGGGTTGTGTATCCTATTTGGCCTTTGTGAGGGATGTTAGTGTAGAGACCCCTACTAATGATTCTATTCCGGTGGTGCAAGATTTTTCGGATGTGTTTCCTGTAGACTTGTCAGGCATGCCGCCTGACATGGATATTAACTTTGGTATTGATTTGGTGCCGGGAACTCAGCCCATTTCTATTTCACCGTATCGTATAGCACCAGATGATTTGAAGGAATTGAAGGAGCAGCTTCAGGAATTCCTTGATAAGGGGTTTATTCGGCCTAGAGTGTCACCTTGGAGTACACCAGTTCTATTTGTAAAGAAGAAGGATGATACTATGAGAATGTGCATTGATTACAGGTAGTTGAACAAGGTCACAATTAAGAACAAATATCCCTAGTCGCGCTCTGATGATCTATTTGACCAGATTTAGGGAGTGAGGGTGTTCACCAAGATTGATTTGAGGTGAAGGTATCACCAGTTGAAGACTCGGGACTCGGATACTCTTAAGACAGCTTTCAGGACCCGATATGGACATTATGAGTTCCTTGTGATGTCTTTCAGGCTGACCAACGCCCCAGCAACGTTCATGCATCTGATGAACAGTGAATTTCATCCTTATCTTGACTCGTTCATTATTGTATTCATTGATGATATCCTGGTGTACTCTCGTAGCCAAGAAGAGCATGCCCAGCATCTGAGGATTGTGTTGCAGGAGTTGAGGGAGGAGAAAATTTATGCAAAGTTCTCCAAGTGAGAGTTTTAGATCAGTTCAGTGGTGTTCTTGGGGCACGTGTTGTCCAATGAGGGTATTCAAGTGGACCTGAAGAAGATAAAGGCAGTTTAGAATTGTCCCAGACTGTCCTCTGCCACGTAGATTCGGAGCTTTCTTGGTTTGGCTGGTTATTACCATCGTTTAGTATAGGGTTTCTCATATATTGTATCTCCCTTGACCAAATTGACCCAAAAGGGTTCTCCTTTCAGGTGGTCGGATGAGTGCGAGGAGATCTTTCAGAAGCTCAAGACTGCTTTGACCATAACTCCAACTCTAGTTCTACCATCAGCTTTTGGTTTTTATATAGTGTATTGTGATACTTCTCGGATCGGTATTGGGTGTGTATTGATGCATGAGGGTAGAGTGATTGCTTATGCTTCATGCCAGTTGAAGCCCCATGAAAAGAACTATCATGTCCACAACCTTGAGTTAGAAGCTATGTTCATGCCTTGAAGATTTGGCGACACTATTTGTACAGTGTCCATTGTGAGATTTACATCGATCACCGGAGTTTACAGCATATGTTCAAATAGAAGGATCTTAACTTGCGTTAGCGGAGGTGGTTGGAGTTGCTTAAGGACTACGATATCACCATTTTGTACCATCCCGAAAAGGATAATGTGGTGTCCGATGCTTTGAGTCGCCGGGCAGATAGTTTGGGGAGCTTAGCATATCTTCCAGCATCAGAGAGGCCATTTGTGTTGGATGTTCAGGCCTTAGCTAGCTAGTTTGTTAGATTAGATATTTCTGATCGGAGTCGAGTATTGGCTTGTATGGTCTGTCGGTCTTCTCTTTATAATCGTATCAGGGAGCGTCAGTATGATGACCCCCATCTACTTGTCCTTAAGGACACGGTCCAACACGGTGATGCTAATGAGGTCACTGTTGGGGATGATTGTGCATTGAGGATGCAGGGCAGGCTATGTGTGCCTTGTGTAGATGGTTTGCGTGATTTGATTCTTCATGAGGCTCATAGTTTGCCGTATTTCATTCATATGGGTGCCACGAAAATGTATTAGGACTTGAGGCAGCATTATTGGTAGAGGAGGATAAACAAGGACATAGTGGATTATGTAGCTTGGTGTCTAAATTTCCAGCAAGTGAAATATGAGCATCAGCAACCAGATGGGTTGCTTCAGAAGTTACAAATTTCGTAGTGAAAATGGGAGCGTATCACTATGGATTTCGTTGTTGGGCTTCCACAGACTCAGCGGAAGTTTGATGCAGTTTGGATGATTGTGGAGGTCTGTAGTAGAATTAGGCTTGAAATGGTGAAAACTGGAAATTTGGGAATCTTGGGCTGAAGGAGTCCCTGCGGAGTCTGTACACACACCCCAGTGAGCGCATGTACCTACTGAGTGCCAAGTGCTGAGTGACTGTGAGGAATGAGTGGCTGTGAGGAATGAGTGATTGTGAGGTTTGGAGTGAATGAGAGGACTGAGTGATTGTAGCCATGAGAGGTTGTAGATGACATTTTGTTGTTGCACATAGTTGTCATACATCACTGTTTATAGAAAATATCTGGTTTTTACTTAAATTGGGATATTGTAACTGATTTGATAAAAGCACGTCTACTTTCCTTGTTGAGATTACTGAAAATGAATTACAACTATGTAGCTCGTTACTATCGTTCAGTTTTATATTTATTATTGTTACTTACTTAGTTGGTTGTAGTAATGTCACACCCTGCACTTCGTGTGCAGATCTAGGAGTTTTGGGACACGGAGAGTGTTGATATCTCACGTAGCTAGCTATTAAAGATTTTGAGGTAGCTGCCTGGCGTTCGCAGTCCTTGTGCTACTTTCCTGATTCCATCTTTCGTTGTATTTTGGTTTCAAAGTTGTTTTAGTCGTTTCATTTCTAGTCAGACTATGTATAGATGTTCATGGATTAATGACAACCCGATGTTGGGAACTATAGTATTTTGGAAATGTCGGTTTACCTAGTACCATGGATAGGCGCCATCACGACATGTTAGGATTTAGGTCGTGACAATAATCAAATCCGATAGTATCCATTCTAGGTCCAATGACCTCATCTCATCCAACACAACCACTTTATTGACAAGACACATCAATACAATCTAAATCTACAACCCGTGCAATCATTGCACCAATAAGCAACAATACAAATGTACTCAATCAGGGAAAATGACTCAAAGGAGAGAACCATCCCGCAAGTTAAACAAGTACCACCACTACGGAAATGCTACGAACCCATAATACCTAGTAGAACCAAGACACACAAATCTAACACAAAGGATCGTATCTCAACATAACTCCACTACAATGCGTCACCCCGTCCAAACACCGGTTCATATGAAATACCTTAAGCCACCCTGCTAAAAATCAATAACCACGCGCAATTTGACATCAAGTACCCAAGGTAAATGGCCATAACCACGGAGAAAAAAATAACACAATACCACAATCCGGAATGAACATAACCAAACACGGAATAAATCGTTCAACACCCTAATATCCATGTCGCTCCAATCCCACTGTAAGGCCCTTAATAGAATTGAACCATGTATTCATATAACAAATGAATCACAACCCTTAGTAGCATGGAAAAGTAATACATAGAACTTATTAGAACACGAATAAGCTCCACTCTAACCGAATGACACATCCCTCACCAATAGCAGTACGAAGCCAACCAGTCCGACCCGTTGCAGAATACACATCCTCGTTGGGCCTACCAATGGGCCCCAAATCAACTCTGGTCATCCACAAATAGATAGTTAACTCTCCGAAGGTCCAAAATGACTGAATCATAACACATACTATCATATGGTTAGCTTTGGCCACAACTTCACAGTCCTCAACCACAAAACAATCTTCTTTTGAGGACTCCCAGTCTCCAAATTCATAGAACACACGAATCACCATATCTGCTCCCAACTCCACCGCCCGAATTCCTAACACCTCTCTCATACATGATCATCCGACAAGAAGTACTTCCATAATTCTTCCGTGCCGCATAGCAAAATCTGAATATCAGCAGTCTATTAACCAGACGAATACCGCAATACCAATGAAGCATCCGTAAGTCAAAACTTAGTGCGCCTTCTGAAATACGCCCCCTCTCAGGCATTACCAAGTAGTTATAACATTCATCTAGACATCTCAAATGGAGAATCTCATAATCAACTCTTATCACAAGCAAACTACATACTCAATAATCCAGAAACCTTCCATTTGATCTCATCCAGGAGAAAATCCCAATACACGACATGTTCCTCACGCCGGTAGGAAATATCCACCTCTAACCGTGATAGAAATCATCGAAAACTCTTCGAAATCCATTTTCAGATAACTAGGCAATCAGAAATGAATCTCTCTAACTCAACTAAGTCACGCAAGTCTCCAAACCTAAGATTATTGCCACAAAACACCTTTAGAGACTCACCACATCATAAGTACCTAAAGAACTAATCATACATGTTACTGTGCTGATCTAACCTACTACCAAGCTGTCCTATTTCTCCGAGTTCCTTAAGAACTACCCTCAAGTTGACACTTCTACTTACCAAAACACCACGATACTCACCTAAAACTCACCATAAGAGGTCCTAACATAAAACAACACTGCCCTAAGGTTCATAAGCCGTTGTATTTCCTCTTAAGCACCCCAAAAGTGCCACAATCGAGACCCACTATGAAGAGAACTTCTATGAATCTAAAGCCATTTCCTTCACCTTTTCTAATATTGAAATGTAGAATCCATAATGATATATAAATACCATGAGTCTTAGCACCATCCAATGCAAATCTCAGATTCTAGCCATATACCAGTCCGAATTTCTTAGTTGCTACATATAAATATGGAACCCATTAGAACCATTATCGAGAGTCATCCACTCTGCTCAAATCACAATTGCACTACCCCCAAACGGGCCAAACGACTTGTGCCCCATTAGCATGGTGACACCCAAAGAAGTAACCCCACGTCAACACAACCAAGAAAATTCCTACTCCATGCACACAACATCCTTCACGAATAACCACTCAATCATTCCATTATTTCCATATACACATAGAGTGTAATACAACTCGTATCTAGAAATTCCCTTACTCGAGTCATCCTCAATCTCAACCTCTGCAAGTCATAACTGATTCACATATTTACCTCAAACCGAAACCAATACAACATATAACCGTGCAATCAAATTGTCGATAGCAGACTCCCCCACTTGGCTCAAATCCATGGAATAGAACATCTGATAACATACAATAACCATACCCCATTATTGCAATGAGATTCAACTAAATCCTTCATAAGCTCTTGTAACACAAACCATCTAATACTTCAAAGTATCTGCAAATCTCGCAGTCACATTTGTAACAATCAAGACAACTTCCACAAGCGGTCCAAACTCAAATTGCAACACATATAATTCACTGGCAAATGAGAACTCTTTACAAAACCAACATAGGGATCATGCAACCTTAGGACACCCCGCAGGAGATAACCCACTTGCTTTGCCTCAAACTAACATCTCTCTATAACCTTTCACAGCCACAACTACTACGCCATCACTTAATCTTCCTAACTCTGAACTCATAACACGGCATGAACATCTTCTTCACTCCACAATTAAACAACATGAAAGATCCTTCAACACACCCATAACTCGAGACTATACGTCAAATCAAGAAAAAAAAATTAAGCACCCAATAGTCCTTTTTACATCTCAAGCAAACCCTTCTCATCACATTCGAACAATCTGAACACTTCCCGCAGTCCCATCATACTCGTTATATAGCCATCCAACCACTCATCGAGCGACAAATTCTACTAATAGGGACACTACCTGACTTATAAGTCCAAAAGCACGTGATCACATAACCGAAATCTCCGTGCTCAAGCTATAGTGAAAACCTTGCCTCAAGTCCTCCAGATTGGCTCCCGATCAGCACACCGAAATCACATCTCGCACCTCATCCATAAAATCACAAGCCGACGATGCACAACTGATACCAAGCACTCACATGCGCATAAGAATGTGTGGAAGGAATTCAAAGAGTTACGCTTTAAGCTGAATCAATGCCACACAATCAGGAAAGAAAGATGGGAAATTTATCCTAAAATCCCTGTAGCCTCTCGAAGATAGGTATGGACGTCATCATACTGATCCGCAAGACTCTACCAGACACTTGCTCATGACTTGTAGAACCTACGAACCTAGAGCTCTGATACCAACTTGTCACGACCCAAAATCCAACTAGTTATGATGGCACCTAATCCAACTCGCTAGGTAAGCCAACTAATAACTATCCAATTGCAATAATATTTAATAAGACAATTAAGTAAAAGAAATTATCTGAATCTTATACATTTCCCAAGGACATGTAATACAAATCATGAGCTTCTAAGATTAAAATTTTCAAAGCTAGTATGAAATAATTACATCATTTGTTCGAAACGTACATAAATAGATTTTTATAAATCTAAGGCTACTATGAACAAGAGGAAGCTACAACCGGAACGCAAATATGTTTTCAATTCTAGCTCCCATCGATCACATCAACACCAGCAGCCAAAATCTGCACGCAAGGTGTAGAAGTGTAGTATGAGTACAACCGACCCCGTGTACTCAATAAGTAACAAACATAAACTTAGGTTGAAAGTAGTGACGAGCTGGAACAAAGGTCGGGTACAACACCAATAGCCAACAACAAATCATAACAACATAAAGAAAGTAATAAAAGAAATAACTTAGAGATAAAAATCTCAGCTTATTCATAGTTTCCAAAAATAGTTCCGCTCTTCAAGTATATCAGTGAAAAGCCAAGTCTTTTACTAAAATTGCCAAAATTATGAGTAAGTTTGAAAACTGTAATGTTTTCCAAAAGCTTTCCACGGTAAATGCGTCATTTTCAAATGGCATGAGGAAACTACATCTCTATTCCTATATGTCAATATGTGTGAGAAGTCATGAATGATGTGATGCCGTCCAATATGAGGAATGCACTCGCACTCAGTAGGCACCTGCAGTCACTAGGGGTGTGTACAGACTCTGGAGGGGCTCCTTCAGCCCAAGCGCTATAAGAAGCCAATTATGGCATAAATCAGTAAAACATGTTGCAGCATGCAACCCGCTCCCATCATAAATAAATAAAATACAGCAGAGTGCAGCCCGATCCAATAAACATCCTCACCATCAGGCCCTCGACCTCACTCAATCATCAATCTCTCCAGTCTCTCGGGCTCTCAGTGTCGTGAAATATCAGCCCAAAAATAATGATGTGATGTATCAATAAAGTCACAGAGACTGAGATATGATATGGATATGAATGCATATGACTGAGTATGTAAATGCAATGTAAGCGGGTAACTCAACAACATAAATGACCTCGGTGGATCCCAACAGGATAAGCATGTAGCCTAGACATGGTTTCTAACATGGGTCACAGCTGAATAGCTCTAATACGTAGAGATTTCATGGTTACGGATACGATCAGGTAACTACGCAGTACCACAAAAATAACAGATTCATAATTCACACGGTGCACGCCCACACGCCTGTGACCTAGCATGTGCGTCACCTCAACACCAAACGCATAACACGTAATTCGGGGTTTCATATCCTCAACACCAAGTTTAGAACTGTTACTTACCTCGAACAAGCCATCCAATATCGAGCAAGCCCAACGATGCCTCAAAGATGCCATCACGCGCGTACCGACCTCCGAACGGTTCGAAACTAGCCAAAAGAAACTCAAATACATCAAATAATGCCAAAGGAAACAAACTCAATCGATAAAGGTTGAATCTTTAATTAAAAGCCCAAAATCAGCAAAAAAGTCCAACCCGACAAAACTCACAAAATGTGATAAGTCATTGAATTACGATTCCAACCATACTAGTTTTACTCAAACCCGACTCCAAATCGATATTCAAAACTCAAAAATTCACATTATGAAACTTAGGGAAAAACCTCCCAATTTTCTCTTTAAATTCAAAAACCAATTACCGAAAATGAAGATAGATTCGCGAAACATAATCAAAATCGAGCAGAGAACACTTACCCCAATTCATATGATAAAAATCACCTCAAATATTTCCCAACTCCGAGCTCCCCAACTCAAATTATGACCAAATGAACAAACTCTTGTTATTAAATATTTTTGCCCAGCTGTTCTGCCTTGTTGCGTGTGCCAAACAATTTTGAAACTCGCTTTTGATGCCTCTAATGGATTTATTATTAAATTTAGTCTAGGATTTTGAATCTCCCAATTTGGCCTTAAAATAAGGGAGATATGATATTTTGAAGTTTTAAATGAAGTCTGGAAAGTTAAGGGAATTTTTGTTTTAGCACCAAAAACTCATTAGGAACCTCTCAAACACTAACCATATATGCGTTTCAATCATAAAACACGCTACGAACTTGCTCGCACACTCAAAACACCGAAAACAAGTCATCTTGGCCTGATCTTAACCATGGCCAAACTCTAAATCCTTAACTAGTTTCTCAACCAATGATCCAAAACACACCCGAACCCCTAGGGACCCCATTCAATCATACCAACAAGTCTTAAAACACGATACTAACTTATTTGAAACTTCAAATCACATCAAACAACATAAAAATGACGAATCGCACCTCAAATAGAAAATCATTGAACTTTTAACTTTTAACTTCCAAAACTCGTGCCGAAATATAACAAATCAACCAGGAATGAACCTAAATTTTGCACACAAGTCCCAAATGACATAACAAAGCTATTACAATTCCCGGAACCACAATCCGAATAAGATATCCACAAAGTCAACTCCCGATCAAACTTGTGAACTTTCCAAACCTTCAAAATTTCTAATTTTTGTCAATTTGTGCAGAAACCTTCTAGATACATCCAAATGCAAATTCGAGCATATGTCCGAGTGCCTAATCACCATCCGCACCTACTGAAACCATCAAAACTTCGTTCCGGGATCAAATTCACAAAAAGTAAAACTTGGTAACTCGTCCCACTTAAAGCTTCAACAATAAAAATTCATTCTTCCAAATCGATTGCGAACAACCTGAAAACCAAAACCGACGATTCACATAAGTCATAACATGTCACGCGGAGCTACTCATGCCCGTAAATTACCGAGCAAAGTGCAAATGCTCAAAACGACCGGTTGGGTCGTTACATCAAGACAAGTTAGGATTTGTATTATTAAGGTACTCCTTAGTAATGCTCATGCACTTGTGAAACCGAGTTTTGGGATATACTAGTTGATGTTTACGATTCTGTATATTATCATCGCCTTTCATTTTTCTTACAAACTACAAATTTTGTACATTCACGTGGATTTAAAAGTGTTAATTTCCTTTCTTATTAAAATTTATGATTTCGAAAGTAATAAATTGAGTAATAAAATTGATCAATCATTGTTGGCTTGCCTGATGGCGGCGTTGGCTCCATCACGATCTATAGTGATTTTTGGATCGTAACAATTTTTCAGGACAAATTCTTTATGTCAAAACGACATAAAAGGACGAAAATTATTTTCCTTTCCAATTATATCAACTCTCAATTTGCTAATATATTCTAAACTTTTAATAAATATTTTATCATAAATATTATACTTTACAACCAAAGATTGAATTTTTTTTTTTTTAAAAACTTATTTACTTATACTATATTAAAATCACGTAAGGCTTTTAGCGAAATGTCGTTCGCCTTTTTTATCCTTTAAAAGTAGAGTTTACACTGGACAAATAGTCAATTTAATTAAATTTCCTAATATTTAGAACATTTAATCGACTAAAATTTTACTCATTAAATGATTACTTATTTGAATTATGTGTGAAGTCATAATATTTAGCACTTCAAAATTAATAAATATTTTACCTTATATAAATCAACTACATTTTCAAGTACATATTCCCGTATTCACCAACTAGGATTTGGAAGTGTGAGGAAGAGTTTTAAATTATTAATCCTATTGCATGTTTCACTTCCAATGTAAATAAGAGGGATATGAATCCTTGAAATCAATTTCACGGGTTAAAAAGGTATAAAAGTTTCAAAAAGAGACAAAATTTAATTAATTGACTTTAAAGTACTATTATGTAAATTACTAAATATTCAATTTTATCCAAATATGTTTAAGCAGTAATTCTCTTTTGGAGGTTACAAAACTTGGTTAACGTTTTTGGGTTATCATTGTGTAAATTATTGAAGAAAATGTAGGCCAAGACAAATTTATAAGTGCATCCAAATTAACAAGCAGAAAACCAATCAAATACTAAAAAGATGGTATTCCTTGAAAAAAATATTAATTATTGAGATACGTATTAAAAAGTTTACTAAAGTATTCGAATAGATTGTAATAGTAACACTAGACCTGAATTTAGTTTTTCTAATTTGTGGGTTGAAACAAAATTTAATAGTTTAAATATAGCATTAGATCATGAAATACTAAAAGTTTTCATAACATATTCAAAAAGATATGCTCTTTAAATTCACAAGAAATACAAGTGCGATGTACACTTATAAAAGCACGAATCTCCAATGCAAAAATTTGATAGATTTTTGACCTTTAAAAATAAATTTTAAATTATAAAAAATTGTCATTTAATTATTTTTTAATATTTAAGACTTTGATATCAACTAAAATTTATATTTCAAAATTAGATATGGTTTCTATTTTTTGCGATAGTAATTTATTGTCAAGACCCAAATCTCCCTCCGTTGGGTATCGTGATGGCACATAGTCTTAGAGACTAGGTAAGCCTAACATGTACTAAATAATAACAATAATAAAGGAAAATCCAACAGTCTCGATATAGAATCTTGACAAAATTTATAATTTTCCAAAACCGGTAATACAAGTCATAAGCTCTACGAAATTTTTTTACAACTCCTAAATACAACTGTTTAGAATTAGTATGGACACTTGAATAGAAACAGGAAGGTGACTCTGAAGCCCGCGAACGCAGCAACAAGGTATCTTGAGTCTCCTAGGCAATGATCCGCGCAGCTACTAATAACAATTACCTGGATCTGCATACAAAAATATGCAGAAGTGTAGTATGAGTACACCACAGCGGTGCCTAGTAAGTATCAAGACTAACCTCGGTGAAGTAGTGACGACGACTAGTCAAGACACCACTGGTCGATAAATTAAACAGGCATCAATATAGAAATGACCGAACATAATATCTATATAAATATTTTACGATATGATTAGCAAAATGACAATATAATGCGGAAGGAATTACCAAAAATTTATCAACGGAACAGCATAATAGTACACAGAAGAATGGACAGAATTACGAACCAAAATCGGAAACCACCACAAAATAAAAATACTGGTAACTCAGCACTACGTCAGTTTCTTCACATCAGGCCTTAGCCAATAAATCCAATAAATTGGTGAAAACTTTTAAACCACAGTTTATATATAATCATTTCAGGATAGAATAATTTTCTTTGAAACATACTTACTCCGAATATACATATATATATATATATATATATATATATATTCTTAGAAAGAGAAATCTTTAAAACATAGTTCTTTCAAAATACATGCTTTTCAAATATACCTTTGAAATAAAAATCTTTCGATCATAATCTCCTCAAGATAAATCTACCAGAACTCAGTCGATAACTCAGAATTTTGTCATGCAGTAAAGGGAGAAAGCTCCCGGAGTCTCGTCCATAATCCTAATTTAAATATGCAATGCAGTAAAGGGGAAAAGCTCCCGGAATCTCATCCGTAGTCCCAATTTAAATATGCAATGCAGTACAGGGGAAAAGCTCCCGGAATCTCGTCCGTAGTCCCAATTTAAATATGCAATGCAGTACAGGGGGAAAGCTCCCGAAATCTCGTCCGTCGTCTCAATTTAAATATGCAATGCAGCCAATTGAGGAAAACAACCAGAATGCGTCAGAAACAACACACATTGCCACAACAGGCGCAAAAGCAACAAAAGGCAGAATGCAAGGTGCAACGAGCTAATCAATACAAAAACTTGAATTACAAGAATGGTAAAAACTCACTCATAAGAAGTAGTCACTGAAGGGAATACCAAGCACAACTGAAACGATATAACGAGGGGCAAACAGAACAAATATAACAATGATTCACAATATTCAAGTCATCAATAAGAAATCACTCATCCCGGTAAGGGAAACAACTATAACCAATCTCGCCTAAACAATCATCTTTACAGAATAAAACTCAGCTTGAACAATGCTCAGTAATAGGCAACACCAAGGAAATACCATCAACATGGGTGATTATCAACTAAAACTAAGTAGCACTTAAGGGAAAATCATATAAATCACAATGTACGAATCACGGGCATGCTTGACACCAACGTATAGATATTCCAGTCACTGCTAAAAACTTATAGGGCGAGATTATGCTAGTTCTAGTCAAATAGGCAGTTTATGAAGGAAGATATAGCACGACGGTAGAAAAGGAAAAGTCTTCAGTTAATTCAATTAAGATCAAATAAGCAACAAAGGAAAACTAAGCAAGTAGTTTCTAATTTAAGAAGAAAGAGATGAACTAGCAATCGAAATTCAGATATATCAAATACAACTTCATACACAGGGAATATAAGGACCTAAGAATCCTAAAAGGCCAACCTATTTGCAAATAAGTCCGAGTACGCATTCGTCACCTCGCGTACACGGATACAATCAACATAGAAGACTCAATCCTAAGGGGTAGTTTCCCCACACAAGGTTAGGCAAGATACTTACCTCAAAGACGACAACCCAGTACTCTAAATTGACTTCTCGGGCAAAAAGACCTCCGGACGGCTCAAAATCAACTAAAACAACTTCAAAATACACATAAAATGTATCAGGAGCTATTCCGAATAATAAAATTTCAATCTTTACAAAATTATAAAAATCGACCCAAAAGTCGACCCCCGACCCGCACCTCGGAACCCGTCAAATTTTACAAAATCCGAACACCCATCCCAATATGAGTTCAACCATAAAAAAAATTACCAAATTCCAATACCATTTCGTCCCTCAAATCATGAAATTTCATTTTGAAAATTCTCTTCAAAAACCAACATTTTCCCTAACTAAAAACACAATTTAAATGATAAAAAACAAAGACTAATTCATGGAATGTATAAAATTCTAGGTAAAGAATACTTACCCATTCAATTAGCTTTAAAATACGCAAAGTCGCTCCCAAATCCGAAGTCCAAAACTCAAAAATGTGAAGAAAATGGCTGACCCTCGTTTATAAGAATTTTCCCAGGACATCCGCACCTGCGACCACTTAACCGCACCTGCACAATCGCAGGTACAAACACAAACCGCACTTGCGCTCCTACCCGCACCTGCGCCCAAGAATCGCCCCTGTGGGGGCCGCACCTATGCCCCAAAGTTCCGCACCTGCGGAGGTTGCCCAGTCCGCTTATTCTCGCACCTGCGTGATATTTTCCGCATCTACGGTCCCCTATCCGCAGGTGCGACCACACCAGAACAGCAGCACCAACTGCATTTCCAAACTTCAAACTTTCCGATAATCGTCCTAAACCATACCGAGCCCCTCGGGACCTCAACCAATTACACCAATAGGTTACATACCAACGCATGAACTTAGTCAAACTTTTGGAACACCCAAAACAACATTTAAATACTGAATAAATCTCGGATTCAAGCCTAGAATTTCTAAACTTAAAAAATACGCCAACGATGCCGAAACCAACCAAACCACATCCGAATGACCTGATATTTTGCTCAGACGTCACAAATGATTCTACGAACCTATTCCAACTTCTGTAATTCCATTCCGACCCCGATATCAAAATTTCACCCATCGGCCGAAATCGCCGAAATTCTGACTTTTGCCGAATTACCTCAGATTACTCTACGGACCTCCAAAACCAATGCCGGACGCGCGCCTGAGTCCAAAATCACCATACGAAGCTGTTGGTATTATCTAAAACTCATTCCGAGGCTGTTTACACAAAAGTCAAACCTATGGTCAACTTCCTTCACTCAAGCTTCAAAAATTAAAATTTTCCTCCCAATTCGACTCCAAATTATCCAGTAACTGAATCCATCCACGCACGCAGGTCGGTATACCCAATGTGAAGCTTTTCAAGACCTCACACCATCAAACGGAGCTTAAATTCCCAAAACGACCTGTCGAGTCGTTACATTTATCCTTTTCTAATATGTCAAATACAATTCATATAGTATTTTTATTATTAAAAAAATAATATAATTTGTACTTTGTTTACGAGAAATAAATCTATTAGTTAATTGACCATATTTGTTTCTTTTAGAATCAACATTAAAATGGCGAAAAAGAATAATGAACTTAAAATATCTTACAGATTATTTTTTTTTAGAAAAGCTCTTAAATCGTCAACTTCTATATGTTCTTGCATAAACTAAAAAGGAGGATTGTGAAGTTGAGATGATAAAGTTATAGAAATGAAACTAAGTATAAGCTAACTATATGGAATGATGATCGATGAATTCTATGGAGCAGAATTTCTTTCTTTACTGAGTTAGCTTTATAGAACTGACATTCATCAATTCTGGAGCTTACATTTTTATTTTTATCATAAATAATTTTTAATATAATATTTATTTATTTTTATAAATATTCATTGAGATAGGATACACACGCAAAACGCGTATTCTATCTGATTTTGGTTATTACATCCCCTAATTTAGATTTGTATCTACATAATGATACTAAATTCTCTAAGTCTACATTTATAATGAACTAGTGATACTTAGGAGATATCATTAATGAATTTACCACTTTTATTCTCAAACAAAGAAAGATAAACTTTAAAGTCTATAAACCTATATACGGATTACAAAAACAATTAAAGCCAAAGGAACTCCAAAATATGGTTTCCAGAAACTCCAACTCATATGATAGCTTCACTACACCCAAAAACAAAATCACCATGGAAATTTATGGCTGCCGGAATTATTTTTCAATGAAAGATAATTTGAACCCCTAGGCAACATGACAAGGTTGGCGGTGAAAAAAGGAAGTGTTATGATCCGGTCGGTCGTTTTGAGTATTGTAGCCTCGTTCCCTTATTTACTGCTTATACTTTTCGTGGTAGTCGGTTCGGTTTCAGGGATGTTTCAGGATGAGTTGAGACACTTAATCTCAAGGTTGGAAGCTTAAGTTGAAAAAGTTGACTGGATGTTGACTTATGTGTATATGGCTCCGAAATGGAGTTTTGATGGTTCTGATAGATCCGTTGGGTAATTTTGGACTTAGGACTGTGTCTGGATAGTGATTTGGAGGTCCGTAGTTGATTTAGGCTTGAAATGGCAAAAAATGAAAAATTAGAAGTTTTGAAAATTGTGAAGTTTGACTAAGAGTGGACTTTGTGGTTACCGGACTCGGATTTTAGTTCTGAGAGTTGGAGTATATTTGTTGTGTCATTTATGACTTGTGTGAAAAATTTGAGGTCAATCAGACTTTATTTGATAGGTTTCAGCATCGATTGTAGAAGTTGGAATTTCCTAATTTTTGTTAGGCTTGAATTGGGGTGCGATTCGTGTTTTGATATTGTTTGATGTGATTTGATGCCTCGAATAAGTTCGTATAGTACTTTAGGACTTGTTAGTGTGTTTGGTTGAGGTCCCGGGGGCCTCGGGTTGGTTTCGGATGGTTAACAGATCAAAAATTGGCTTAAGTGTTATGCTAGTGCTTCAAGTCTGGTGTCATCGCACCTGCGGTGGGATTGGCCGCAGGTGTGGAGCCGCAGAAGAGGCTAAGCTTGCGCAGCTACAAATAGGAGGAAGGTCTCTGGGGGTCACAGGCGCGAAAGAGGTTCTACATATGCGGATGCGCATCTGTGCAAGGTCAACTGTAGAAGTGGATTTTGATAGGCAATAGGGGAGTAGCCAAAGCGAAGGGAGGTTCGTAGATGCGATCCCGTAAGTGTAATGACCCGATCGGTCATTTTGATCTTTAGCACATCATTCAGAGGTTTGAGGCTTCGAGTAGCTTCACTTCATGTTTTATGACTTGTACACTTGGTCGAAATTGAATTTCGGGAAGTTCAGAGTGGTTTCGGAAGGAAAATTCTAAATTCGGAAGCTTTAAGGTAGAAGAGTTGACTAAGGTTTGAATTTTGAGTAAACAACCTCGGAATAAGGATTTAAGGGTTCCAATAGGTTTGTATGATGATTTCGGACTTGGGCATATGTTCAGGTTGAGTATCGGGTGGTCCTGGAGCATTCCAGCGTCTATTATGGAAGATTGGCATTTTGGAAGTTTAAGAATTTCTTATGTTTGATTTGAAATGAATTTTGGTGTTATCGATCTCCGTTTGAAGTTTCGAGCCTTGGAATAGGTTTGTATCGTGATTTGTGGCTTGCACGCAAAATTTGGCGTCATTCTGGGATGTTTAAGCATAATTCGGACGCGTTCAACTAAGATTGAATGTTTGAAAGTTTAAAGAAAGGTTTCGATCGTTAATTTGTAGTTTTTGTCACAACCCAAAATCCACTATAGATAGTGATGACGCATAACACCGCCGTCAGGCAACCTAACAGTGATTGATAAACTTAATTACTCATTTTAGTATTTTCGAATCATAATTTTCATTAATTAAATAGCGTGAAATAGAATTTGCATGGTAGAATGATGATAATTATGTGAACTACCATGCTAAACATCTAGTAGGAACACCCCTAAAATCCGGTGTCACAAGTGCATGAGCATCTATTAATGGGTACAACAATAATACAACATCCGTCTGAAATACAAGTTAGACGGTGAATATATATAATACTGATGGAGACTCTGTATGCTGCGGATCGTAACAAAGAAATGCAGCTCACCGTAAAGTCCCCGCAACAGCCTCGCCTCTGCACACAGAGGACCACCAGAAACATATATATATATATATATATATATATACCTACACAATAAGTGCAGCATGAGTACGTAAACCAACGCGTACCCAATAAGTATCTAGCATAACCCCAGAGAAGTAGTGACGAGGGGTCGACATCGACACTTACTAGTGGTCCAATAAGACAGATACAATAAGAAATAAACAGATATGGGGCAGAGTAAACAAATGAAATAAACAAGTATAAATACGGGGTACAATCCTTCTCTCGACCGCAAACGCAAACTCTCGATTAGGCAGTTACCTCCTCAAACAGAGTATATATATATAATGGACCTTACCAGATAGATTGTCATGATTAAAATTAGGAAAATTCCCGGATACACTGGCTTCTTAACAAATATTACGAACGATTCCATAGGAGTATTTTATACAAATGTCGAGGCGTACGGCCCGATCCCATCATCATCTGGTACATAATCATAGATACATATATTATATTGTTGAGGAGAATGGCCCGCTCCCATGAGAGTGTGATACATAATCTAGCTGAGGCGTACGATCTGATCCCATCAAGTGTGCGCACTACCGAGGGTCGAACGACACGAATCATAGATGTACCTATTATATTTCCAAGGTGAACGGCCCGACGCCATTAGAATAAGAAGCTTTAATGGATCCTTGACCCCACTCGCGAATATACGATGTGAGTTATATATTTTAAGGGGAACCTTCTGATGAAAACTCATAATGCGGAAGAAATTCGTAAGGAGAGTACAATTATTCCGCGGCTAATCATGAAGAACGTCAAATATCTACAATAGAAATTTTTCCACACTACGCAAGTCTAGTCTCAAGTCGTAATGCGAAATAAAAGAATTAAACGAGCAAAGATAACCCTATAGTAAAGTGTGAACCTAAGGCTACCCAGACAATAACATGAATCTAGCTACGTAGGGACTCTCGTCACCTCGTGCATATGTAGCCCCCGCAACAAGTAGCACGTATCAAATACATCACCTAGGGGTAGTTTCCCCCTCACATAGTTGGGCAGGAGACTTACCTCGCTCCGAAGTTCCATAACCGGCTCCAAAGCCTCTCTAACACCTCAAACCGATGCTCATCGCTCCAAAACTAGTCAAACAATGTGCAAACCAACAAAATGTTACTCTAATACCCATAATTAATCAATTTATACCAATTCGCAAACTCCACTCTAAAAGTCTATAAAGTCAACCCTCGGGCCCACGTTCCCGGATTTTGAAAATTATCAAAAACAATTATTACCCATAACTTATATATTATATATTTCAAAAATCATCCAATTTCATTTATAAATTGACCATCAAATCAAGGATTTACCATCTCATAACTTTGGGGCTCAAAACCCCAATGTTTACAATTCAAATACGGATAAAAATAATAACCAACGAAAACAATCATGGAAAAGCATCAATAAAGGTCAAATATTTACCCCCTTTTTGAGAAGAGAACAACGCCATGAAAATCACTTCAAACGGAACTCTAGAACTCAAGATATGCTCAAAATACTAAAATGCTCGGTCTGTCCATTTAAAACACAGTCCAGACGATTTTTGTTCTTCCCATTCGCGAAAGGCAGTTTTTGGCGTTGACTGGTCAACCGGAATTTCCTTATTTGCGTTCGCGGGACCTCCCTCGCATTCGCAAAGAACAAAGTCTGCACCAGAACTCAACATTTTTTCCCGACACGGAAATGGGCATAACTCTCTCATACGACCTCGAAATTCGACGACTCTTGTTGCTATGGTTCCATAATTATGATACGGATATAATTTTTCAGTCCAATCACAATTCAAAGGTCGTTTTCTCAATATGGAAACCTTTATGTCCAAAGAAACGACATTGAAACATCAAATAAGAGCGCGATACAACCCAAACACATCCGAAACACACCTGAGGCCCTCGGGACCTCCTACAATTACACAAAACAGTCCCAAAATATAACACGAACCTACTCAATGCCTCAAATCACACCAAACAATATCAAAACCATGAATCGACGATCAAATCCTTCTTTTAACTTTCAAACATTCAAACTTCGACGAACGCGTCTCAATCACACTTAAATATTCCGGAATAACGCCAAACTTTACGCACAAGTCATAAATCACAATATGAACCTATTCCAAGGTTCGGAATTCCAAACAGACATCGTTAACACCAAAGTCCACGTCAAATGAAACTTAGGAATTTTTAAAACCTTCAAAATGTTGACTTTCCACAATAAGTGCCGAAATGCTCCCGGGCCACCCGATGCTCAACCTGAACACACGCCCAAGTCCCAAATCATCATACAAACCTTTTGGAACCTTCAAATCTCGATTCCGAGATCGTTTACTCAAAAGTCAAACCTTAGTAGTTCTTCCAACTTAAAACTTCCAAAATTAGAATTTTCTTTCCAAATCAGTTCTGAATTTCACCAAACTCAATTCCGACCATACGTACAAGTCATAATACCTGAAGTGAAGCTACTCAAGGCCTCAAACCACCGAACGGAACGCCAGAGCTCAAAATGACCGGTCAGGTCATTACATTCTCCCTTACTAAAAACGTGCGTTCGTCCTCGAACATGGTAAGGATTGTTCTGGAGTTGTGCAAAATCACTTTTTAAAACCTCGTGCACCAACCTATGCCACCACAACCCAATTGAACACATTAGCTCGAGCTTGACGGAAGATCCTTCCCATTTATTTATTCAATAAGTTGTAGAACCAACTTCCAACATCTGAAATTCTATATAAGACTTGATTCCAACATACGAACACCACATCAATCACCAGACAGTGTACCCAACATGACCATGCTCCTCAGCTGAAATCACATCACGTACCAGATAATTCGCTTAACCATAATAACATCCTCCAACCACAATGGTCGCAATCTCACGAACCCGTTTCCCGCAATACACCTTATAACACATATAAGCCCTGTTCCAACACTCGCAATACTACTACGACGGAAATGATGTGTAAAAAGTCATAACCACCTGCCTAAACAACGAATCATTGAGTCTCTCCCCCTACAAGAACCATTACCTCATTCTGAACTGAATATTGATATTTTCTCTTTAATATACCTTATGTATATCCGATTGCACCGATTTCAGGTCAAATAACATTAATGGCCGTCGACCATGCCATTTCCATAGTTCTAGACAAGCATCCGCATTTCAATACCCAACACTTCTTCCACAAAACAGACCATCTCTAGACTACCCGAAAATAATGCCGGCATACTCTGAACACATTAAACCTTCCCCCGATCCTCCGAGCTCGTGGAATTCTTATCAGAACCGAATCACAACCTTGATCCTAAACTTCCAATATCCATACCACTCACTGCACCAATCATGCTGCCACGCATGAGTCCAAGAATTTCATCAAAATTCACTGAACCACAAGTAGAATAAACACTTTATTGGCTAGAACCCCCTTTCACTCCACTTATTTCAGAAAACGATTGCAATACGCAGCCATATTTCCATAATCACAGGAAATCAAACCTCCATTGTAGTCTAAACTGCCATAACTCTTCCAGAATCTATTTACACATAACACAACCATCATTGTCAAATACCTCCAAATCAATCAAATCACGGAGGCTACCAATCTCGCATGTACAACCACAAATCTGCTGTATAATCTTACCACACCGAAGGAACCGATCATTTCCTTAACCATGTCGATGCAAACCACTACTAGGCTGACTCACCTTCTTCCGGTTTCTCCTTGACTTGCCTTCAGAATAAATACCTTTATTCAATCGTATAACGCATCCTAATCAACACTCATATCGAGCGGCACAAATCGCAAAACCACATCATTTTAATACCTACAATCAATTTCATACCCTCCTCATGCACTCCATAGTATCTCCAACCGATGCAATTGCACTGATTAGATCTTTTGCGAATCCGAAGTTGTTTCTCCCATTTCTCCAATATTGCCCAGCAGATCCGATGATAACATAGAAATTTCCCTAAGTATTCTTCACACTCTACTACAAAATCCTGGTCTTCAGTCACATACCGAACCCCAAAATCCTTAGACATTGCACCTTAAACTCTTGAACCCACTAGACCGTTGTTGAGAGTTACCTACTCTGACCTGGTCCCGAACATAACCAAACTCCAATGATCATCTAGCACATGAACACCCTCTCAAAGAAGCAATCTGCTGAATTCTTTTCCTTGTACATCACATCCATAAGAAGTATAAACTCTGAGTCTTCCCAAAACCCGCACATGAACCGGTAAGACAAAATATAACACATATTTTTAGAAGTTCTCCGCTTGAATTACCTGTGATGTTTTCTTTTCTTAGTCATAAATTATCTACCAATGCACCGGTAACCAAAAACCGCAGAAGCAGACAACCACGTGATCCAATCGTAGACGGTGGGCTCCCCCACTTAGCTTTAAGCTACCATCATATAAATATAGAGCCCAAAAATATTCCTCCTTCTCAATTACCATGATCTCGCACTTTCAACCAGCCAAATTTCTCGTAGTCTCTTGTTAAACGTTTCATGAACATTCCGAATTATCAGCCACAATCGCGTACTCGACCTTCTGCCGGGTAGTAAGTAGAACTCTTCGTAGAAAATTCATCAAAATCACGCAATAAGTAGCCTACTCACAGGAGATAACCCACATGTGGAATTCCATACCGATATCTTCCAACGACGCTGCACTGGGTACAACTTCCACGAAATCAGTAAACCCTCCTGAGCGCATGCTCGTCCACCAGTTGTACAAGTCTGTTCATTGCCCATTGACATCAATTGAAAGTCTGACAATACATTCCAAACTCAAAGTCACATCATATACCATAACATTAATTAAGCCCTTACACCCCTAAAACACTCCAAGCAAACTTCTTTCCGTCATATTTAACCTTCCTCAGCATGGTAGCCACCATTCCAAATAAAATCCGGAGACCTAGTCACTATCCACCATGATTCCCAAATTGCTCTAAACGTTTCTCAAGGCATGTGGCTATCCTACCATAGAATCCATACGATATTCTGCCACTCCCACTTCGGTTAAACCATCTCCTTTAAGCAACTTTTCTACCTCTGGTTTCCATGTTTGACCTGCTAGTAATTCAAGCACCGTGAGACACCTTCTACATGTCCTTCCTCATCCTTCGCTACGCAAATGCTGCCTAAAATCAAAATCCACCTCTATAGCATCTGAATTAATATATTTCTACCAACTCCAAACCTCCTTGAAGATCATTTTTATCGAGCTATCAGCATTAGAAGCATCAATTCTACTCTGAAACCGCCATACACAGCCATCTCTGACAACCGCTTCTCATACACCATTTTACAACACCCTACCCCGAAGGCAAATAAAGAAAACCATAACACCGGCGAGCCTTAATGCGTTCAAACAAGGACGATGACACCACATCACAAATGAGAATTCCATCGCATTCAAAAATATCAAGTCTCGTTACTCCATCAACCAAAGCCTTCTTTTCATGCTTGACCTGCTAGAAATTCAAGCACCACGAGACACCTCCCGCCATGTATTTCCTCATCCTTCGCTACCTAAATGTTGCCTCAACTCAAAATCCACCTCTATAGCACCTGTACTGATAAATTGCTACGAACTCCAAGCCTCCCCGAAGATCATTTTTCTTGAGCTATCAGCATTAGAAGCATCGATTCGACTCTGAAACCGCCATACACCGCCATCTCTGACAACCGCTTCTCAGGCACCATTTCAAAACACCCTGCCCCGAAGGCAAATCAAGAAAACCATAACACCAGTGAGACTTAATGCATTCAAACAAGGACGATGACACCACATCACAAATGAGAATTCTATCACATTCAAAAATATCAAGTCTTGTTACTCCGTCAACCAAAGCCTTATTTTCATGCTTGACCTGCTAGAAATTCAAGCACCACGAGACACCTCCCTCCATGTCCTTCCTCATCCTTCGCTACCCAAATGTTGCCTCAAATCAAAATCCACCTCTATAGCACCTGTACTAATAAATTGACACCAACTTCAAGCGTCCCCGAAGATCATTTTTCTTGAGATATAAGCATTAGAAGAACCGATTCGACTATGAAACTGCCATCTCTGACAACCGTTTGTCAGGAACCATTTCACAACACCCTGCCCCGAAGGTAAATCAAGAAAACCATTACACCGGCGAGCCTTAATGCATTCAAACAAGGAAGACGACACCACATCACAAATGAGAATTGCACCAAGCTCAAAAATATCAAGTCTCGTTACTCCATCAACGAAAGCCTGAACATCCATAGTCTGATTGCCTTTCCTTCGTTGGAATTAAATGTCGAACCTCTAAACATTGCATTGAGAAATCCTCCTTTCGAGTTATTCACTACTTCGACACATAAACAAGCACCCTACCATTACACCAACATTGTGCGATAACAACATATGAACATCATAGAAATCATTTCATAGCCTCAAAATCATAGGAAATACAAATATTGAGCAGAAATGACAGAACATCCTTGCGCAAGGCGACGAAAATAGCTTGCCCGAATACGCAGGGAAAAACATCCTACACCATGTCTGCAGTACATCTACAACTCCTCGATGCCCAATTGATAACAAGCACTTCACATCGCATAAGGTCGAGTAGGAAATAAATAAAGGCATAAGCCTCAAAGGAATTAAATCGCACAATAAGGAATCAAGAAGTGAAGTGCTGCTAACAGCCTCTAGCCTCTCGATGATAAGTATAGACGTATTTGTACCGATCCACAAGACTCTACCAGACTTATTCATCTCTCGTGAGACCTAAGTGAACCTAGTTCTCTAATACCAAGCTATCACGACCCAAAATCCACTATAGATAGTGATGGCGCCTAATTTGCCGTCAGGCAAGCCAACGGTGATGGATAAACTTAATTACTCATTTTAGTATTTTCGAATCATAATTTTCATTAATTAAATAGCGTGAAATAGAATTTGCAGGGTAGAATGATGATAATTATGTGAACTACCATGCTAAACATATAGTAGGAACCCCCAAAATCCAGTGTCACAAGTACATGAGCATCTATTAATGGGTACAAAATTAATACAACATCCGTCTGAAATACAAGTTAGACAGGGAATATCAATAACTCTGATGGAGTCTCTATATGCTGCGGATCATAACAAGGAAGTGAAGCTCACCGTAAAGTCCTCGCAACAGCCACACGTCTGCACCCAAAGGACCACCAAAAACATATATGTATATCTGCACAATAAGAGCAACAAGTGCATCATGTGTACGTAAATCAACTCGTACCTAGTAAGTATCTAGCCTAACCCTAGAGAAGTAGTCAAGAGGGGTCGATATCGATACTTACTAGTGGTCCAATAATATATATACAGTGAGAAGTAAACAGAAACTTACTAGTGGTCCAATATGAACAAGTATAAATACGGGGTACAATCCTTCTCTCGACCGCAAACTCAAACTCTCGATTAGAAGTTACCTCCTCAACTAGAATGTGTGTATATATATATATATATATATATATATATTCATCGGATAGATTTTCATGATTACAACAACAACAAACCTAGTTTTATCCCAACAGGGGAGGTCTGGGGAGGGTAGTATGTACGCAGAACTTACCCCTACCTAATGCAGGTAGAGAGGCTGTTTCCAATAGACCCTAGGCTCAGGAAGGGCACAAAAAAGAAGATTAAAGCAAGGAAGGAATAAAGATGGAAGAGAAAATAAAAGGGAGAGATAAAGGATAAGTTCTACTGAATAATAGCAACAGGGAATACAATACCCAGGGAGAACAAAACCACATAACGTAATAAAAATCTAAGAATATGAAGGGACATGCATGCTACTAAGACTATAGGTGAACATCTATAAACTAACTACTAACCTTCTACATTAATCCTCGACCTTCACACCCTCCTATCAAGGGTCATGTCCTCAATGAGCTGAAGAAGTGCCATGTTTTGCCTAGTCACCTCTACCCAGTACTTCTTAGGCCTACCTCGACCTCTTCTCAAACTCTCCATGGCCAACCTCTCACACCTTCTGACAGGAGTATCAATGCTTCTTCTCTTAACATGTCCAAACCATCTCAGCCTCGACTCCCACATCTTGTCCTCCATGGAGGCTACTCCCACTCTGTCCCGGAAGCGAGCTTTCACTTCATCCATCCCGCTCTGATGCGATGTGCGACATCTTCATCAATCTCCCTATTACCCTGGATAATAGACCCGAGATACTTAAAACTTGCTCTCTTAGGGATAACTTGAGCATCAAGCTTAACCTCTATGTCTGCATCATGGGTCCCGTCATTGAATTTTCACTCCAAGTATTTTGTGTTGGTTCTACTCAGTTTGAAACCTTTAGAATCCAAGGTCTGTCTCAAAACCTCCAACTTGTGTTAACTCCACTACGCGTCTTGTCAATAAACATTATATCATCGACAAATAGCATGCACCAAGGCACCTCTCCTTAGATGTGACACGACAGTACATCCATCGCCAAGGTAAATAAAAAATTGGCTAAGAGTCGATCCCTGGTGCAACCCCATCACCACAAAGAAATGCTCTGAGTCATCACCAAAATCCTCACCCGAGTCTTAGCATTATCATACATATCCTTAATCGCCCTAATGTATGCTACCGGAACACCGCTAACCTTCAAACAACTCCACAAGACCTCCCTCAGAACTTTATCGTATGCCTTCTCAAGGTCAATAAACACCATATGCAAATCTTTTTTCCTCTCCCTATACTGCTCCACTAATCTCCTTAACAAATGAATCGCCTCCGTAGTCGAACGCCCCGGCATGAATCCAAACTGATTCTCGAAAATAGACACGCACCTCCTCACCCTGGCCTCCACCACCCTCTCCCAAACCTTCATAGTATGAATCAACCACTTGATACCCCTGCAATTGTTGCAATTTTTGATATCACCCTTGTTCTTGTAAAGCGGAACCATTGTACTCCACCTCCATTCTTCGGGCATCTTCTTTGTCTTAAAAATAACATTAAATAGCCTAGTGAGCCACTCCAAAACTGCCCGCCCCGCGCTCTTCCAAAATTCTACCGAGATTTTGTCTGGCCCCGTCGCTCTGCCCTTGCACATCTTACGCATCGCCCCTTCCACCTCTTCTACTGTAATTCGCCTACAGTACCCAAAATCCTGCCGATTGTCGGAGTGCTCCAACTCACCCAGCACAATGCGTCTATCCCCCTCCTCATTCAACAGTTTATGTAAGTATGTCTGCCATCTTCTCCTAATGAGTACCTCTTCCATCCACACTTTGCCATCCTCATCCTTGATTTACTTGACTTAGTTTAAGTCGCGGGTTTTCCTCTCCCTCACCTTGGCCAACCGGTACAACCTCTTGTCTCCGCCTTTGCCCTCGATCTACTCATACAAACGAGAAAATGCTGCATTTTTAGCCGTTGTAACTTCTAATTTTTCCTCTTTCTTTGCCTTTCTGTAACACTCCCAATAAGTCTTTGTTTCCTCCTCGTTTTCACTCTCTACTAGCTTCAAATAAGTAACTTTCTTAGCATCCACTTCACCTTGAACCTATCAATTCCACCACCAGTCCCCTTTATGACCCTAGGAGAGCCCTTCGCCACCCCTAAGACCTCTCTCGCAGCTACCCTAATGCAAGCAGTCTCAAACAACATACTAGACGCGTCCCCCATACAAATCCAGGCCCTCATAGCCAACAACTTCTCCCCTAACTCCTGAGCTTTGTCCTTGGTCAAGTTACCCCACTTTATCTTAGGTTGCCTATACCCTGCTCTCTTCCTCCTACTCCTCTTGATCTCCAGGTCTATAAATAGGAGCCTATGTAGAGTCGTGAGGTGCTCACTTGGGATGACCTTCCAATCAGTGCACAGACCTTTATCGCATTTCCTGCAGAGAAGATAATAAGTCCGAGTCTTGCCCATTGAATTTCGGAAAGTGACCAGGTGCTCTTCCCTTTTCGGAAAACTCGAGTTAGCTATAACCAAATCAAAATCTCTAGAAAATCCAATAGTGAATTAACTCCCTCATTCCTATACCCAAAATCGTACCCGCCGTGCACATCATCATAACCCCTAATACTAGCCCCAATATGAGCATTGAAATCTTTGCCAGTGAAAAAATTCTCTGTGTGCGGGATAATACGCACCATCTCGTCACGCTTGCTTCTTGACAAATATTACGCACGATTCCATATGAGTATTTTATAGAAATGTTGAGGCGTACTGTAACGACCCGGCCGGTTGTTCCGTGAGATTTACCATCATTCCCTATTTCTGCATTTGTTATATATCACTATCCTATTTTTGATGTTTTGGATCTGCTGGTTTGGATCCGGAATGGTTAGGGTGAGAGTTTAGGCATTTAGCCTTTTAAAGTAGCCTAATAGTTGAGAAAGTCAACTGAGAGTTGACTTATTGATAAAAAACCTCGGAATGCGGATTTTATGGCTTGGATAGCTTCGTTAGGTTAATTGAGACTTAGGAGTGTGTTCAGCATATTTTTGTGATGTCCGGTGTAGAATTATGCTTGAATTGGCGAAAGTTAGTTTTTGGCGATTTCCGATTGGCAGTGGAAAATAGGTTATCGGGGTCGGAATGGAATTACGGAAGTTGGAGCAGGTTCGTAATGTCATTTGGATATGTATGCAATGTTTCAGGTCAATTGTAGGTGTTTTGGTTGGTTTCGGCTTAGTTGGCGAAAATTGGAAGTTTCAAAGTTCATAGGCTTGAATTTGATGCGATTGTGGTGTTGTTGCATTGTTTTTGGTGTTTCGAAGGCTCGACTAAGTTTGAACGATTTTATGGGATATGTTGGTATGTTTGGTTGAGGTCTCGAGGGCCTCGGGTGTGTTTCGGATGGTTGACCAACTTTTGGCTTGAAATCTGGGCAGATTTCTGCTAGTGTGAGGTTCTAGTTTCATTCTACGTCGATCGCGTGAGGATGTTTGCGATCGCATAGGGTAAAATAATGAGGCAGGATTTTTGTTATACACCATCGCGTATTAGAGGTCGCGATCGTGTGAGTATGAGGTGGTTTGTCAGTGCAATCGTGTGGTGTTGTTTGTGATCGTGTAGAGTTAAAGGGGCTCGTGGGTGAGTTGAGCCTTTGTTCTTCGCGATCGCGTGGATTGGTTTGTGATCACGTGGGTTTATGTCTTGATGAATCGCGATGGCGTGAAGATGTCTTCGATCACGTAAGGTAATTTGATGGGGCAGCATATTTGTTCTTCGCGATTGCGTGCCAAAGTTCGCGATCGCAGTGAAGGAATTATTTTAGCTGGGCAGAATGTTTAAAAGGCCTGAAGTGCGAATTTGGCTTACATTTCCTCCATTGTTGCATGCGAATTGAGAGCTATTTGAGAGGAATTTGAAGAGAAATCAAGGGAATCACTTGGAGGTAAGATTTTAAACTTCATAACACGTTTTTATGTCAATTCCTAAGTAATTAAACCACAAAAAGTCTGGAAATTTAACCAAGTTGGGAAGAAGGGTGCATGAGAAATTTATTTTTCTTTTGAGGATTTGAGTGGGCAATTGTGGTCCGATTTTAGTACTCTTGGTATGTATAGAATCATGGGAGGATGAGGTTTCTAATGCTGTAAAAATTGTTGAATTCCGAGATGTGAGCTTGGGGCTCGGGTTTGGCCGAATTTCGAGATTTTCGTATAATTTGATAAATTTCGATTGGGTTGAGTTCCTTTATTATATGTTGATAATGTTAACTGGTTTTGGCTAGATTCGGAGCAATCAGGAGCCAATTTGAGGGGCAAAAGCATAGCGGACTAGTGTGGTGGCCCTGTAGAGGTAAGTGATGGCTATAAATCTTGTCCTGAGGGTATGAAACCCCGGACTTCGTATTTCTTAGTGTTTGTAGAATGACGCACATGTCGGATGACGATTACGTGGCACGTACTGACTTTTGGATTGGACTAGGTCCTCTCCGCGGCGACTAATGAGTTGTATATTTACTCAAAACCTTATGTTAAATATGTTCTAAAGAATTGTGTAATATTTGGGCTGCGAGCCATGTTTGGGCCTAGTGCCGATCTGTTTTAAACCCCTTGGGGGCTTTACTGGTATTCTCACTACTTGAAACTATGATTTTTCACTCAGTATTTATTGTGAAATTGTTCACACTCCTATTTGACGATATTACGATTTCTTGAAATGAAATACTAATTGGGTCGAGAACCCCATTTTATTTATGACCCGAGTGGCATGTTGAGAGTGTCTGACTGAATGCGGTCGAGGGCTAATGTTGTGAGGATATTTATGATATGAGACAGGCTGAGAGCCTGAGAGTGATTGATGCCATAATTTGGTTGGTTATTTAGCACTTGGGCTGAAGGATCCCCTCCGAAGTCAGAGTCTGTACACACCCCCAGTGAGCGTAGGTACCTACTGAGTGCGAGTGCCGAGTTCCGAGTGACGAGTGATTGGGAGGTATGAGTGACTGTGAGTTGCTGAATGACTAATTATGAGTGACTGTGAGGCAATGCCCGAGGGGCTGATTATGATACATGTTTTTACCCGAGGGGCTACTGATGATATTACGACTTTCACTCTGAGCTTACGAAATATGTTTTGCCCGAGGGGACTCTATATGATTCATTTCATTTTTATAGACCTTTCGGTTGGAGTTGAGGAAAAATATATATTTTAAGAAAAAAGAGTTTCGAAAGTTGATTTTTAAGGCATGACGATTTCACACATCTATGTTATACTAATTGAAAGTAAGGATGTGCCTATTGTGATTTGATGACACTGATTTTATGTGTTCTTGCTCCTCAAACCTGATTTATTTTCATTACTACTGAGTTGGTGTACTCACATTACTCCCTGCACCTCTGTGTGCAGATTCAGGAGCAGACCTCGAGCATTAGCCTTTATTCCGCAACGGAGCCAGATTTGCGGGATATAGAGGTAGTTGTCCAGCGTCCGCAACATCTCTATTTTTTTCTCCCTGTTGTATCTTCATTTCATTCAGAGGTTTTGTATTATGATAGTATATTATGACTTATTCTTCTAGATGCTCATGACACGTTGGCTTCGGGTTTTGGGGTTGGCAGTATTGTGTTATGATGACCTACTTTATTCAGTAGTTTCTTTATATTTTATGAAATGCTCAGATTTTGGAAATGAGATTTTAAAAGAAATTGTGAACATGTGATACATTGGCTAGCATAGTTCCATGATAGGCTCCATCGTAGCCGGCTTAGGATTTGGGGTCGTGACAGTTTGGTATCAGAGCCCTAGGTTAAATAGGACTCAACGGTCATGAGCAGGTTTAGTAGAGTATTACGGATCGGTACGGAGACGTCTGTACTTATCTTCGAGAGGTTGCCGAACATTTAGGAAACATTTCTGTCTTTCTTGAACTCTTTCGTGCTGATCTATTGATTCTTGAAATCTGAACTTATGTTGTCTCATTCTCTCACAGATGGTGAGGACACGCCATACCGATCAGAGTGACCAGTCACCAGCTAGACCAGCGAGAGGTCGAGGCCACGGTCGAGGTCGTGGTAGAGGTAGGGGGCCAGCTCGTGCAGAAGCCGGTGCAGTACCTCAGGATCCCCTTATCGATCATGATCAGGTTCCCGCCGATGGTGTCCTAGCGGGATAGGCTCAGGCACCAGCAGTGCCTATGGTTATTCTGGGTCTTCAGGAGGCCCTGTCTCAGATATTGACAATATGCACCAGTTTGGCTCAAGCAGTCGCCATGTCTTCTTCTGCCACTACAGCTCAAGCCGGGGGAGGCAATCAGACTCCAGCTGCCCGGGCACATGAGCAGGTTGCACAGGGTATTCAGGCACCGGGAGCATCCCCAGCCCAGCAAGTTGCTCCAGTTCAGGATTATGTGGTCCCTGCTATGCCTGAGGACAAACATCGTAGGTTGGAGAGATTCAGCAGACTTCAGCTTCCGACTTTCAGCGGTATAGAGGGCGAGGATGCCCAGATATTTCTAGATAGGTGCCAGAGGATACTGCATACCGCGGGTATTTTGGAGACTAGTGGGGTCTCATTTGCTACATTTCAGTTTGCGGGTGCTGCCTTTACATGGTGGGAGTCGCTCAAGAGGCGTAGACCGGTTGGTTCAGCACCTCTTTCCTGGCGGCAGTTCTCCACGATCTTTTTGGAGAAGTATGTTCCTCAGTCCCACTGAGAGGAGCAACACATGTAGTTTGAGCAGCTGTGCCAGGGAGAGTTATCAGTTACTCAGTACGAGATGAGGTTCTCCGAGTTGGCTAGGTATGCTTCTGAGATTGTCCCTACTGATAGGGAGAGAGAGAGGAAGTTTTTGGATGGTCTTTCTTATTATCTTTGGTTGCTTATGACTCGAAAGAGAGTATCGGGTGATTCATTCTAGCAGGCTGTTGACATAGCTCGAGATATAGAGTCTGTTCGCCGCTAGGAGCGGGAGGAGAGGGAGGCCAAGAGGCCTCGTGGTTCGGGCAGTACCAGTGGTGCTCCCTTCAGGGGAAATTTTCAGCAGGGTAGGGGTCGTTCATTCAGGCCTCCTCGGCCAGGCCGTCCAGCATATAGTGGTGCCTTCTCGGGGCAGGGTCCCCGTGGTTCTCTGTTAGGCCGTACTTCATTTGGTGCCCTACCAGCTCAGAGTGCAGCTCGAGCACCTCCAGTTCAGAGTTCTTCTATGCATGAGTCTTCCAGTGGTCGTATAGGTGCTAGGGGTTTCCATCAGTCCTCGCCTCCAGCTCCGGGGAGTTGCTTTGAGTGTGGAGAGTTCGGGCACGTGTGGAGGCAGTGTCCCCGCTGTTCTGGTGGATCTTCTCAGCAGAGGGGCCAACCCTCGACTTCAGCTTCAGTCACTTCACTACCCGCCCAGGCAGCCAGGGGTGGTGGTCAGTCAGCCAAAGGCCGCCCTAGAGGTGGAGGTCGATCAGGGGGAGGTCAGGCCCGCATATATGCATTTCCAGCCAGGCCGGATGTTCTGGCCTCGGATTCCGTGATTATAGGTATTGTTTCAGTCTGCTGCCATGATGCCTTAGATTTATTTGACCCTGGTTCCACATATTCCTATGTTTCTTCATATTTTGCCGGTTTTCTAGATATGCCCCGTAAGTCTCTAGTTACCTCTGTTCATGTGTCGACTCCGGTGGGCGATATTGTTGGTGTGGACCGTGTGTATCGATCGTGCACTATATCTATTGGGGGTTTGGAGACCCGAGTGGACCTACTGTTTCTCAGCATGGTCTATTTTGACGTGATATTGGGCATGGATTTATCTCCATGCCATGTTGTTCTTGATTGTCACGCTAAGATCGTGACCTTAGCTATGCCGGGGTGTCCGAGGATTGAGTGGAGAGGTTGTTCCTAGTATATGCCTAGCAGGGTGATTTCTTACCTGAAGGCTCAGCGCATGGTGGAGAAGGGGTGTTTATCTTATTTGGCCTTTGTGAGGGATGTCAGTGGTGAGACTCCCTCTGTTGATTCAGTTCCTGTGGTCCGTGAATTTCCGGATGTGTTTCCTGCAGACCTGCCAGGCATGCCACCTGACAGGGATATTGATTTTGGTATTGACCTGGTGCCAGGCACTCAGCCTATTTCTATCCCACCATATCGTATGGCACCAACGGAGCTAAAGGAATTGAAGGAGCAGCTTCAGGAGCTCCTAAATAAGGGGTTCATTCGGCCTAGTGTGTGACCTTGCGGTGCACCGGTGTTGTTCTTAAAGAATAAGGATGGATCCATGTGTATGTGTATTGACTATCAACAGTTGAATAGGGTTACGGTGAAGAACCGGTATCCCTTGCTCCGCATTGATGATTTGTTTGACCGGCTTCAGGGAGCCAGAGTGTTTTCCAAGATTGATTTGAGATCTAGGTATCATCAGTTGAGGATTTGGGATTCTGATATTCCAAAGACTGCTTTCAGGACTAGATATGGTCATTATGAGTTCTTGGTTATGTCGTTTGGGCTGACCAATTCCCTAGTTGCGTTCATGCAATTGATGAACAGTGTATTTTGGCCTTATCTTGATTCCTTCGTCATTGTGTTCATTGATGACATCCTGGTTTATTCTCGTAGCCAGGAAGAGCATGCTCAGCATTTGAGAGTTGTGTTGCAGAGGTTGAGGGAGGAGAAGCTTTATGCGAAATTCTCCAAGTGTGAGTTTTGGCTTGGTTCGGTAGATTTCTTGGGACACGTGGTGTCCAGTGAGGGGATTCAGGTTGATCCAAAGAAGATAGAGGGGGTGCAGAGTTGGCCCAGACTGTCCTTAGCTACAGAGATTAAGAGTTTCCTTGGTTTGGCAGGATATTACCGTCGCTTTGTGTAGGGATTCTCTTCGATTGCTTCGCCTTTGACCAGATTGAACATGAAGGGTGCTCTATTCAGATGGTCTGATGAGTTTGAGGAGAGCTTCCAGAAGCTCAAGTCAGCATTGACTACAGCTCTAGTACTGGTTTTGCCTGCTGGTTCTGGTTCTTACACAGTTTATTGTAATGCTTCTAGAGTTGGCTTGGGAGCGGTATTGATGCAGAATAGTAGGGTGATTGCCTACCCGTCCAGACAGTTGAAGGTGCACGAGAAGAATTATCCAGTGCATGATCTTGAGTTAGCTGCCATTGTTCATGCTTTGAAAATTTGGCGACATTATTTGTATGGAGTGCAGTGTGAGATTTTCACTGATCATCACAGTTTTCAGTATCTGCTGAGGCAGAAGGACTTGAATTTGCGTCAGAGGAGATGGTTAGAGCTCCTCAAGGATTATGACCTCACTATCTTATATCATCCGGGGAAGGTCAATGTAGTGGACGATGCCTTGAGTCGCAGAGCAGAGAGTTTGGGGAGTTTATCTTACCTTCCAGTAGCAGAGCGGCCATTAGCTCTTGATGTTCAGGCCTTAGCTGGTCATTTGGTGAGGTTGGATCTATCAGAGCCCCCGCGGGTTTTGGCTTGTGTAGCCTCCAGGTCTTCTCTTTACGATCAGATTAGAGCACGTCAGTATGATGATCCACATTTGCTTGTTCTTCAGGACAAGGTCCGTCGCGGTGATGCCAGGGATGTGGTTATTGGTGATGACGGGGTCATGAGGATGCAAGGCCGGATTTTCGTGCCCAATGTATATGGGCTTCGAGATTTGATTCTAGTAGAGGCTCATAGTTCGCGGTATTCCATCCATCCGGGTGCGGCGAAGATGTATCAGGATTTGAGGCAGCATTATTGGTAGAGGAGAATGAAGAGGGATGTTGTGGAGTTTATGTCTCGGTGTCTCAACTATCAACAGGTCAGGTATGAGCACCAAATACCTGGTGGATTTCTTCAAAGGTTTGATATCCCAGAGTGGAAGTGGGAGCGGATCACCATGGACTTCGTAGTTGGACTCCCATGGACTCGAGGAGGTTTGATGCTATATGGGTTATTGTGGATTGGCTGACCAAGTCTGCGCACTTCATTCCTGTTGGTACTACGTATTGTTCAGAGAGGTTAGCTGAGATTTATATCAGGGAGATTGTCAGACTGCATGGGGTTCCAGTTTCTATCATTTCCGACAGAGGAACTCAGGTCACATCTCAGTTTTGGAGAGCCATGCAGAGAGAGTTGGGTACTCAGGTTGAGTGAAGCACAACGTTTCATGCTCAGACCGACAGGCAGTCGGAGCGTACCATTCAGATGTTGGAGGACATGGTGCGTGCTTGTGTGATTAACTTTGGTGGTTCATGGGATCAGTTTCTGCCACTAGCGGAGTTTGCATATAATAACAGCTATCAGTCAAGTATTCAGATGGATTTGTATGAGGCTTTGTATGGTAGGAGGTGTAGGTCTCCAGTTGGTTGGTTTGAGTCGGGCGAGGCCAGGCTATTGGGCATAGATTGGTTCAGGATGCTTTGAGTAAGGCAAGGTTGATTCAGGAGCGGCTTCACACGGCGCAGTCTAGGCAGAAGAGTTATACTGACCGGAAGGTCCGAGATGTGTCTTTCATGGTTGGGGATAAAGTGTTGCTGAAGGTGTCACCCATGAAGGGTGTTATGAGATTCGGGAAGAGAGGGAAGCTGAGTCTCAGGTTCATTGGTTCATTTGAGGTACTTCTGAGGGTTGGAGAGGTGGCTTACAGGCTTGCTACGCCTCCCGGTTTATCGATTATTCATCCATTATTCCATGTTTCGATCCTCCGGAAGTATGTTGGTGACCCTTCCCATGTTTTGGACTTTAACACATTTCAGCTCGAGGGTGATATGCCATATGAGGTGGAGCCAGTGGTTATCTTGGGTCGACAGGTCAAGAAGCTGAGGTCTAAGGATATAATTTCAGTGAAGGTTCAGTGGAGAGGGCAGCTGGTGGAGGATGCCACCTGGGAGACCAAGCGGAAGTTGCGGGACAGATATCCTCACTTATTTGAGTCTCCAGGTATGTTTCTAGACCCATTCAAGGATGAACGTTTGTTTAAGAGGGGGAGGATGTAACGACCCAGCCGGTCGTTCCGTGAGATTTACCCCCCGTTTCCCCTATTTCTGCATTTTTATACATCGCTATCCTATTTTTGATGTGTTGGATCAGTTGGTTTGGCTCCGGAATGGTTAGGGTGAGAGTTTAGGCATTTAGCCTTTTAAAGTAGCCTAATAGTTGAGAAAGTCAACTGAGAGTTGGCTTATTGATAAAAAACCTCAGAATGCAGATTTTATGGCTCGGATAGCTTCGTTAGGTGAATTGGGACTTATGAGTGTGTTCAGAATATTTTTGTGATGTCCGGTGTAGAATTAGGCTTGAATTGGCGAAAGTTAGTTTTTGGCGATTTTCAGTTGGCAATGGAAAATAGGCTATCGGGGTCGGAATGGAATTCCAAAAGTTGGAGCAGGTTCGTAATATCATTTTGGATATGTATGCAAAATTTCAGGTCAATCGGAGCTATTTTGGTTGGTTTCGGCGTAGTCGGCAAAAATTGGAAGTTTCAAAGTTCATAGGCTTGAATTTGATGCGATTGTGGTGTTGTTGCGTGGTTTTTTTTTTTTCGAAGGCTAGACTGAGTTTGAACGATGTTATGGGATATGTTGGTATGTTTTGTTGAGGTCTCGAGGGCCTCGGGTGTGTTTCGGATGATTAACGGACCAACTTTTGGCTTGAAATCTGGGCAGATTTCTGTTGGTGTGAGGTTCTGGTTTCCTTCTACGCGGTCGCGTGAGGATGTTTGCGATCGTGTAGGGTAAAATAGTGAGGCAGGATTTTTCTTATACGCGATCGTGTAGTGGAGGTCGCGATCGCGTGAGTATGAGGTGGTTTGTCAGTGCGATCGCGTGTTGTTGTTTGCGATCGTGTAGAGTTAAAGGGGCGCGTCGGTGATTGAGCCTTTGTTCTTCACGATCGCGTGGAGTGGTTTGTGATCGCGTGGTTTTATGTCCTGATGAATCGCGATCGCGTGAGGATGTCTTAGATCACGTAAGGTAATTTGATGGGGCAGCAGATTTTTTCTTCGCGATCGCGTGCAAAAGTTCGCGATCGCAATGAAGGAATTATTTTAGCTGGGCAGAATGTTTAAAAGGCCTGAAGTGCGAATTTGGCTTAATCCTCCATTGTTGCATGCGAATTGAGAGCTATTTGAGAGGAATTTGAAGTGAAATCAAGGGAATCACTTGGAGGTAAGATTTTCAACTTCATAACACGTTTTTATGTCAATTCCTAAGTGATTAAACCACAAAACTTCTGGAAATTTAACCAAGTTGGGGAAGAAGGGTGCATGAGAAATTTATTTTTCTTTTGAGGATTTGAGCGGGAAATTATTGTTCGATTTTAGTGTTCTTTGTATGTATAGAATCGTGGGAGGAAGAGGTTTCTAATGATGTAAAAATTATCGAATTCTGAGATGTGGGCCCGGGGCTCGGGTTTGGCCGAATTTCGAGATTTCCGTATATTTGATAAATTTTGATTGGGTTGAGTTCCTTTGTTATATATTTATAATGTTAACTGGTTTTGGCTAGATTCGGAGCAATCGGGAGCCAATTTGAGGGGGAAAAGCATAGCAGACTAGTGTGGTGGCCCAGTAGAGGTGCCAATTTGAGGGGCAAAAGCATAGCCGACTAGTGTGGTGGCCCGGTAGAAGTAAGTAATGGCTATAAATCTTGTCCTGAGAGTATGAAATCCCGGACTTCGTATTTCTTACTGTTTGTAGAACGGCGCACATATCGGATGACGAGTACGTGGCGCGTACTGACTTTTGGATTGGACTAGGTCCATCCGCGGTGACTAATGAGTTGCATATTTACTCAAAACCTTATGTTAATTATGTTCTAAAGAATTGTGTAATATTTGGGTTGTGTGCCATGTTTGGGCCTAGTGCTGATCTGTTTTAACCCCCTTGGGGGCTATTTTACTGGTATTCTCACTACTTGAAACTATGATTTTTCACTTAGTCTTTCTTGTGAAATTGTTGACACTCCTATTTGACGATATTACGATTTCTTGAAATGAAATACTAATTGGGTCGAGAACCCCATTTTATTTATGGCCCGAGTGGCATGTTGAGAGTGTCTGATTGAGTGCGGCCGAGGGCCAATGTTGTGAGGATATTTATGATATGAGACAGGCCGAGAGCCTGAGAGTGATTGATGCCATGATTTGGCTGGTTATTTAGCACTTGGGCTGAAGGAGCCCCTCCGAAGTTGGAGTCTGTACACATCCCCAGTGAGCGCAAGTACCTACTGAGTGCGAATGCCGAGTGCCGAGTGCCGAGTGACGAGTGACGAGTGATTGGGAGGTATGAGTGACGGTAAGGTGCTGAGTGACTGATTATGAGTGACTGTGAGGCAATGCCCGAGGGGCTGATTATGATACATGTTTTTGCCCGAGGGGCTACTGATGATTTTGCTACTTTCACTCTGATCTTATGAAATATGTTTTGCTCGAGGGGCCTCTATATGATTCATTTAGTTTTTATAGACCTTTCGGTTGGAGTTGTGGGAAAATATATATTTTAAAAAAACTAATGGTTTTTCGGAAGTTGATTTTTTAGGCATGACGATTTCACACATCTATGTTACACTAATTGAAAGTAAGGTTGTGCCTCTTGTGATTTGATGACATTGATTTTATGTGTTCTTGCTCCTCAGGCCTGATTTATTTTTATTACTACTGAGTTAGTGTACTCACATTACTCCCTGCACCTCTGTGTGCAGATTCAGGAGCAGACCTCGAGCATTAGCCTTTATTCCGCAGGAGCCAGATTTGCGGGATATAGAGGTAGTTGTCCAGTGTCCGCAAAATCTCTATTTGTTTTCCTCCCTGTTGTATGTTCATTTCATTCGGAGGTTTTGTATTATGAATTATTCTTCTATATGCTCATGACACATTGGCTCCAGGTTTTGGGGTTGGCAGTATTGTGTTATGATGACCTACTTTATTCAGTAGTTTCTATATATTTTATGAAATTCTCATATTGATGCCATGATTTGACTGGTACATCTATATTTTATGAAATGCTCATAACTTATATATTATATATTTCGAGAATCATCCAATTTCATCCATGTATTGACCCTCAAATCAAGTATTTACCATATCATAACTTTGGGGCTCAAGACCCCAATTTTTACAATCCAGACACGGATAAAAATAATAACCAACAAAAACAATCATGGAAAAACATCAAAATAAAGGTAAGATATTTACCCACTATTTGAGATATGGTCAAAATACTAGAATGTTCGGGTTGTCCATTTAAAATAGTGTCAAGGCGATTTTTTTTTCTTCGCGTTCCCGAGACACCCCCTCACGTTCGCGAAGAACAAAGTCCGCACCAAAAACCAACAATCTTTTCCGATACGGAAATAGGCATAACTCTCTCATACGACCTCGGAATTCGACGATTCTTGTTGCTATGGTTCTGTAATTAATTTTGAACTTCACGAAATTCAATTCCAACCACATGTACAAGTCATAATACCTGTCGCGCCCCTTTTTCTTGCGAATTGGGTTTCGACATTGACAAATCTTTTAAAGGAAGGGTTATTAAAAGAGAGAGTCACCGCCTAACAACTTAAGGTGCGTTAAGGCACCTATTTGCAAATGACTCGGGTTTACTAGTTTGCGTCACCAGAGATCGGGTAAGGGCTCAAATTACCTTGAGGAGAAGGTGTTAGGCACTCCTCGAAGTCCACAACAGTGGGTCCGGCCGAACTCAAATTATGTGAATTAGTCTAAGAGAAAAAAGAAATAGTTTGGACAAATAAAGAATTATCTTAACAAAAATGGGAGGGGGCGGGTCCTAAGTTTTTTAGCCTAAAGGATCATCCCATGTAACATAAATAATATTTTGTAACTCCCTCAAGACGGGGTATTATTCAGCGAGCATAGACTATGATCTCCTGCTACTTGATAACTATCTTTAAGTTGTTTACCTAAAGCGCTCTATTTAATTCTAAATCGTGCCCTATGCGTGCACTACCTGTCCCATGCCTATGGTCCAGGAGGAATTTGGACCACTATTTCATGGTGGTTCTAGACCTTAACTTAGGCTTCTTAAAAGGAAAATACTAAGGGACAGACAAAAACAGTTAGGACTTTCAAATAGAAACAAGTGTGGGCCCAAGTTAGCCTCCACATTTAGGCATCAAATGCACGCCAAAATGGTTAACATTGACAGATTTTATTAATTGCAGGATCATATAGGCAGGATATCTATGTGATATTGAATGAAAAAGAAGATAGTAATACACAAAATCAGTTTCTTACTGCGATTAGTAGAACCTACATAAGTTTGCCTACTGATTTTAGCATAATACGATTAAGCCTACCAGCATGGTATCTAGCTGTTTTATGCGATATTAAATAGTGGCAAGTCACAGAAATAGATCTAGAATTATTTTTTTTAATCATATAGGCATGTTATCTAGTGAGGGTAACATCACAGTATTTGGAAACTCATGAGTAAACGGGCAGAAATGATAATTAAACAAATTCAGGCCTGTAAACGTGCATTCTATAATTTGATCTAGTTTTAGATCCTATAGGAATGATTTCTATAATTTGATCCAGTTTTAGATCCTGTAGGGAGGATTTCTACAATTTGAACAGAACAATATGTAAGCAGGCATTTGCACACATATTAGGTCACATAATTTTCTATAAGTGTGGTCTATAACAGAGCATAATTGAACCAAGCAATGAGTCTATGCACATGGCTGCTAGCACATATTGACTAAACATAATAAGGCACTTATGGGCATGATTTCTAAAATACAACATTCAACAACACAGTATCGAACCTATATGAAGGATTTCTACCCAACTTTATTGCAAATGTAAAATAAGAACCCCTTCCCAATTTCACTAACACCCCAGAATTGTTGTTACAAATAATTATTATAGACCAGAATTAAATGTAATAAATTATAAAGTAAGTATAACTATATGGGGCCTACAACTGGCCCAAATATACCTGGACATGCCAGGCCTTCAACTTACAATAGCTCCAAAATCCATGTTCATATATACAACATAACCAGTTGTTGAGCGATTCACCCATATATCAAGGTTGAGCATACAGAACCCAAATCACTAGTGTGTCAGAGTTCCAAGGGCATCAAGAACCCAGGGCAGTGCTCACACTAGAGAGATTGATCATAAACAAGTTCAAGGAAAGACTAGGGACCAGATCCTAGTGCGTCAGAGTTCACAAGGGTCTCACATGGACCCTGAGCAGTGCTCATACTAAGGAGGTCAGAGGACATAACCTAAATAGCCTTGGCTTTCAGCCGGCTAAGAATAAGGATTTAGAAAGGGCAGATAGTAAAGGAATATGAGGGAGTCAAAGAATTTCACTAAAGGGGCAGAACACATATATATAAACAAATAGCAGACATGCTTGAATTTTAGCAAACTTAGTCAAGTTTTAGGAATTAAACTCAATCATATGCTAACAAGGCAAGTTCATAAGTAGATTCATAGTGATATCAGGGAGTCTAGATTAGACTAAGTACAGGAACTAGTGTCATATGAAGGAATCACATTAATTAGCAATAGGTGAGGATATGTTAAAAACTGATTGAGGCAGTTACTAGAGGTGGCATAATATAATAAGAACAAAATCAAACAGGCCACATTATAACAGGTTCAACAAATAGACTTATAAATCTATTAATGTACACATCTATACATGGTTTACCAGTCCACAGGAAAAGGTATGAGAGCGTGTTTATAAACAGGTTCATAACAAACTCAACTTAAAAAGATAGTCATCAGTAACCTAGAGTTTAAGCAAAATTCCATTAATCAACTCAAAATAGGTTCAAACATGTCTCAAACTACAAGTAATAGCATTTAGGATAACATAGTCTAGTTGAAATAGCACATTGGGCAAATAATCATAATGAAATGGTAGAGGGTGTAATAGCTCACCAGTTGAGATGAAACAGGAAAGAAAGGGATCCAATAGTGTGGTAAATATCATCAAACAGAAGCAAGAACTTGGAGATTTCTGTCCTTGGCTTTCAGCCGGCCAGGAAGCAGAACACAGAATGAGATTATTCAAGAATGGAAGCACACAATTTTTGTTATAGTAGTGAAAGATTTTCGAACACAGAACTTAAAAAAACCTCCTTCAAAGGGGAGTGGGGAGGGGTTTAAATAGTGCAGAAAATTAGAACATAAACATGGGAAATAGTTAGTTTAAAAACCAAAAAGAGCAAGTACTTAAATCAGTAGAATTGAAACCCTAAATTTTAGGTAAAAATTCACAAGATTGGCAGAAAATAAGGCAAAGGATCACATAATGCATACAATGAACATAGACGGGAAATTATTCAACAGAAACACAAAATCGAACCAGATTTGGTTTATGTAAAAAGGGTTTGAACCCCTAAATTTAGGTAAACCACAAAATCGACAGAAAATAGAGGCAAATAACCACATATTAGCGTAAAATGAACATAGACAGGAGATTATTCAAAAAGTGACATAATCGAACAAAATTTGGTTCAATTAAAGAAGATAAAATCCTAATTTAGGTAAGCAAAAGAAATCGACAAAAAATAGGCAGATTCACACATAATAAGGTGAATAATGACGAAATAATGCTAAAAATCAAAGCTTGAACCAGTTTTGGTTCGAATCAAAAGAGAATCTAAAACCCTAACCTTCGCGAATCAGCAAGATACGAGCGAATCGGGCTCATATGGTACAAAATAACGCGTTAGGACTTAAGGTCGTCCAGATTCAAGAGGTAAAAATTGATTAGGACAGAATAAAAATGGGGTAGTTGCCATGTTTAGGCAAGCACTTAAGTTTTTCTGTAAAGAACCACCAAATAAAGGAAAAACATTGAAATGGTATGTGAATGGGGAAAGAATCCCATTAGGAATGAGATTGGGGGATTTTAGTGAGACGGCGGGATTAGGGTTCATTAGAGTAGGGAAGTAGAGGTGTCGGGTTTTTGAAAATGGGGTTTAGGGTTTAGGGGTGGAGATATAAGGAAAGTGACGGGTTGTCTGTGAGTCGTTGATCAACGACTGGGATTAAGGTAGGGGTTGGGTCGGTTTATTAAGTGGGTAAGGGAAATTGGGCCGGGGGTATTGGGCTTAGGTGATTGGGCTGGTTTGGGTAGTGTTTGGGTCCAGATTTAATTGAAAATTGGGGGCCAAGTTTTAAATATCCAATTTAATGAATAAATAACTTATATAAAATAATAAATAACTAACAAAAATATCATTTGTTCATAAAAATTATTAAAAATAATTATTTAACACTATAAGAATATAAAAGGTTACTTTTTGCATACATAATGTAATTAAGCATGCATGGGCTATTATTGAAAAATGTGCAATTTTAGCTTTAAAAATGTAAATGTAATTATAACGAATGCACTAAAAAATTTTAAAACCTTGTAGGGGTATAAATGATAAGTTTTAGATGATTACATCATCACAAAAATAATTTGGAGGATAATTATTGCATATTTATGTAATAAAAATACAAAAATAAATTAATTTAAAGTCTTTAAAACTTATGGAAAATTATGAAAAAAATACTTGTGAATGCCTGTAAACCAAAAGATGATGCATATGCATTATTTTGAAAGTATATAAATATATTTGAAAAAATATAAGGGAAAAATTGGGTATTAACAATACCTAAAGTGAAGCTACTCAAGGCCTCAAACCGCTGAACGATGCACCAGAACTCAAAATGATCGATCGGGTTGTTACAGTTTTGATGTTGTTTGGTCTAATTTGAGGCTTTGATTATGTTTGTGTCATGTTTTGGACTTGGAAGAAGTATTGAGGCAACTGGGATCTGGTCTCACCTACATGGAAAGGGTCGCAGGTGCGAGACCGCAGGTACAGTCCAGTGGTAGCAGAAGCATAGGTTGAATGGAGCTGGGGAGGCCACAGATGCCAGGAAAAGTTGAATATGTTGTAGAAGCGAAAACGGGCTGGGCAAGCTGGAGTCACAGAAGCGGAAGGGATCCACTTGTGCGAGTGCACAAGTGCGAGCATCTGATCATAGAAGCGGTCACGCAGGAGCAGAGTTGGTCCGTAGAATCTCATTTACATAGGCTTATAGGGAACCGCACCTGCGATGGATTTTTCCTTAGGTGCGATTGAGAGGCCGCAAGTGCGATAATCGCTGGGCAGTGGGGTGCTTTTAATTCGAGACTTTTACCATTTCTCTCACATTTTCATTTGGTTTGGGCAATTTTTGGAGCTCTTCAAGAAGGGATACTCATCATCTATTACAAGGTAAGTACTTCCCACGTATTGTAAGTTAATTTCAAGGATTTCACAAGGATTTGGACATGGAAATTAGTGGATATTGTGTAATTTTGGTAGGAAACCTAAAATTTGGTATGGTTAGATTTTGATCATGAAATTGGATATGGAATTGGGAATAAATTATATATTTGAGTTTGTAATGTTATGGGTAATGTTTATCTTCAAAACATTTCAGAATTCGGGCACATGTGCCCGAGGGTTGACTTTGTCGACTTTTTGAGCGGAGTTGGGAGGTATTATAAATTAATTAATTATGATGCTGGAGTATATTTTTATTGGTTTTCATAATTGTTTGACTAGTTTCAGATCGTTGGGCTTTGAAGGGAATTGTTAGAGAGGATTTAGAGCCGGTTATGGAACTTCGTTGCCAGGTAAGTCTCATATCTAACCTTGTTAGGGGGAAACTACCCCATAGGTGATGTAATTGTTATGTGCTACTAGTTGTGGGTGATACGTACACAGACGGTGATGAGAGTCTGTATGTAGCTAAAGCATTTTTATGTTTGGGTAGACTGAAGACTTTATCATATAATATTTGAATTATTTGAACCCATTCTGCTGGCTTAATTTGTTGAATTTATAATTAAAATTGACAGAGCTTAGCCTTGTGTAAGATCAGAGGCAAAATTAGCTTCTAGAGAAGAGAATAATGCAGGGTTTTGGAATAGAACAATATTTGTGGTCACGCAAGGAGAGACAATTCTTAGTCTCGTTCTAGGAAGGTAGGGCTTAGCCTTATGCAATTGAGGAGGCATGGGTTAGCCTCATGCAAGATTTGAGAGAATGCTTAGTCTCATGCAAGGGGAAGGTAGAGCTTAGCTTTATGCAATTGAGGAGGCATGGCTTAGCCTCATGCAAGATTTGAGACAATGCTTAGTCTCATGTAAGGGGAAGGTAGATCTCAGCCTTATGCAATTGAGAAGGCAGGGCTTAGCCTTGTGCAATATGGAGACAATGCTTAGTCTCATGCAAAGGGAAGGAAAATCTTAGACTTATGCAAATGAGGAGGCAGGGATTAGCCTCATGCAAGGTGGAGACAGTGCTTAGTCTCATGCAAAAGGGCAGACATAGCTTAGACTTATGCAGTTGAGGAGGCAGAGCTTAGCCTTATGCAGTTGAGGAGGTAGGTCTTAGCCCCATGCAAGGTTGAGATAATGCTTAGTCTCATGCAAAGGGAAGGCAGAGCTTAGCCTTATGCAGTTGAGATGGAAGGACTTAGCCTCATGCAAGGTTGAGAAAATGCTTAGTCTCATGCAATGAATGAATAATAAGTGATAGCGGAGTATTTCTTATCTGGAGATGAGTTTGGTAGCTTTGTTGTTGTAAAGACAGTGATTCTAAAGTGCACACGTAGTGGCGACTATTTCTTGTTCCTACATTCAAAGAAAAATCGTGAGTTTCGCGAGGAGGGGGGGTTGATTCATTCATTTTTATGCTTGATTTACTTTTCTCTGCTCCGCATTGAAATCCTGTTCGAGTTACCATGGGTAGCATCCAGCTAAAAATAAAGTTTTTGAAAAATATGCATGTATAATTATTCAAAACATAGTAATATGCAATTTAAAAATTGATTAGATGACTGTGACACTATCAGAGACACTGTGACCTTCTTTGCCATAGAATTTTGAGGGTCCTCCTCAAAATTCTGCCCTAGTTATTTAGACGAATTTCTGGCTATTCCGCGTACGGTGCCGTTGGCTGGACTTGCTTCAGAATTTTGAGGGTCTTCCTTAAAATTCTGCTCAAGTTTCTAATTATGGGATAATGAAAATTTTATTATATTGTGACCAAACCCACAGGGTTGCATATGTATCCCCTCTTAAACGAGAATTAGGTCAAGCGTAGTCCAATTACATCATGTGAAGAAATCAGGCATTTTAAACGTAATATCTTTTGATTGCGTCTGAGTTGATAGACTTTGGCCAAATTTCTCCATCCATTTCTTCGAGTAAGAGTGATCCTCCTGTTAGTACCCTATGAACCATGTAAGGTCCTTACCAGTTGGGTGAGAATTTTCCTTCGGCTTCATCCTGATGTGGGAAGATCCGTTTTAGCACTGGCTGCCCAGGTGTGAACTCTATTTGTTTGACCCTTTTGTTGAAAGATCTGGACATTCTGTTCTGATAAAGCCGACTATGACATAATTCATTCATTTTTTTCCATCAATGAGAGCTAATTGTTCATATCTACTTCTTACCCACTCTGCATCACTGAGTTCACCTTCCTGTATAATTCTCAAGGAAGGAATTTCTACCTCGGCGGGAATGATGGCTTCAGTACCGTAGACCAATAGATAATGAGTTTCCCCAGTTGACGTGCGGACCGTGGTGCGGTATCCCAATAAGGAAAATGGTAACTTCTTGTGCCACTGCTTGTGATTCTCTACCATCTTCCTTAGTATCTTCTTAATGTTCTTGTTGGCGGCCTCCACGGATCCATTCATTTGGGGCCGGTATGCTGTGGAGTTTATGTGCTTTATTTTGAAGATCTCACACATAACTTTCATTATATCACTTTTGAGATTGGCGTCATTGTCAGTGATGATGGATTCTGGAACCCCGAATCGGCAAACAATACAATCCCTGACCAAATCTGCGATGACTTTCTTGGTTACAGCTTTGTAAGATGCATCTTCAACCTACTTTGTGAAGTAGTATATGGCTACTATAATGAACCTGTGCCCATTTGAAGCGGCATGCTCGATCGATCCGATGACATCCATTCCCCAGGCGGCAAAAGGCCAAGGTGCAATTTTTGCATTGAGTTCATTTGGAGGCACTCGTATATATCTGTACATCTGGCATTGATGACATTTCTAGACATACCGGATGCAGTCTGTTTCCATAGTTATCCAAAAGTATCCGGCTCTAAGTATCATCTCGGCTAGGGCGAAACCATTCATATGTGGGCCACAGGTTCCAGCGTGTATCTCTTCAAGCAGTTTGGAGGCTTCCTTGGCGTCAACACATCATAGTAGCCCTAGATATGGAGTTCTTCTATACAAAATTCCTCCACTTTGGAAGAAATGGTTAGACAACCTCCTAAGTGTGCGTTTCTAAGTATGGTTTGCATGTTCTAGGTATTCTCCTTTCACCAAATATTCTTTGATATCGTGGAACCATGGATTCCCATATGTTTCTTCTTCAATATGAGCATAGTAAGCTGGCTGATTATGAATCCTTACCGAAATGGGATTAATGAAATTCTTGTCTGGGTGTTTTATCATGGAGGACAAGGTGGCCAGTGCATCTGCGAACTCATTCTGAATTCTTGGGACATGCCAGAATTATATCTTCGTGAATCTTTTCATCATATCTTATACGTGATGCAAATATGGTAGTATCTTGGTGTTCTTTGTAGCCCATTCTCCTTGTACCTGGTGTACCAGCAGGTCTGAATCACCAATCACCAGCAATTCTTAGATATTCATATCGACAACCAAATTGAGCCCTAATATGTAGGCTTCATACTCCGCCATATTATTGGTGCATGGAAACCTGAGTTTTGCGGACACCATGTAATGTTGATCGGTTTCTGAGACAAAACGGCTCTAATACCGACTCCTTTATAATTTGCAGCTCCGTCGAAGAACGTTCTCCACCCGTCGTAGGCTTCAGTAATATCTTCTCCTATGAATGACACTTCTTTATCAAGAAAATACGTTTTCAATGGTTCGTATCCTCCTCCTACAGGATTTTCCGTAAGATGATCTGCTAATTCTTGTCCCTTGACTACCTTCTGAGTTACATAGATGATTTCAAATTCACTCAACAATATTTTCCATTTGGCCATCTTTCCTGTAGGCATAGGCTTCTGAAATATGTACTTCAAAGGATCCATCCTTGATATGAGATATGTGGTATAAGCACAGAAGTAGTGCCTCAACTTCTGGGCTATCCATGTCAGAGCACAACAAGTGCGTTCCAGTAGAGAGTACCGTGCTTCGTAGGGTGTGAACTTCTTACTCAGATAATATATGCCCTGCTCTTTTCTTCTTGTCTCATCATGTTGTCCCAAGACATAACCGAAAGCCCTATCTAGTACGGAAAGGTAGAGTAGCAGTGGTCTACCAGGCTCTGGCGGGACTAGGACTGGTAGTGTGGACAAGTATTCTTTGATTTTTTCAAAAGATTTTAGCAATCTTTAGTCCAACTGGTTGCGGAATCCTTCTTCAGCATTTTGAAAATCGGCTCACATATTACAGTTGATTGTGCTATGAAGCAGCTAATATAGTTGAGACGTCCTAAGAAATTCATCACGTCCTTCTTGTTCTTTGGCGGTGGTAAATCCTGGATAGCCTTGACCTTTGATGGGTCTAACTCAATTCGTCGGCAGCTGACGATGAACCCTAACAATTTTCTGGCAGGAACTCCAAAGGAGCATTTTGCGGGATTAAGTTTCAGGTTGTACCTCCGCAGCCGGTCAAAGAACTTTCTCAAATTTGTTATGTGATCTATGGCCTTCTTGGATTTGATGATGATGTCGTCCACATATACTTCTATCTCCTTGTGTATCATGTCATGGAAAATAGTCGTCACGGCCCTCATGTAAGTGGCCCCAGCATTCTTTAAACCAAACAACATCATTTTTTAATAGTACACTCCCCATGGTGTAATGAAAGTTGTTTTCTCGGCATCTTCTTCATCTATCTAAATCTAATGATAACTCGTGAAGCAATCAACAAAGGATGGGAGTTCATGCTTAGCGCAATTATCGATCAGTATGTGAATATTTGGTAATCATCTTTGGGACTTTCTCTGTATAAATCTCGATAGTCGACACATACCCTGACTTTACCATATTTCTTCAGAACCGGCACAATCTTGGCTAACCAAGTTGGATATTTAACTACCCCGAGGACATTAGCTTTGATTTGCTTGGTGACTTCTTCCTTGATTTTCAGACTCATGTCTGGTTTGAACTTCCTGAGTTTCTGCTTTACTGGTGGACACATCGGATTGGTAGGTAGCTTATTAGCTACTATGGATGTGCTCAATCCGGTCATATCGTCATACGATCGTGCGAAAATGTCTTCATACTCTCTCAGGAAACGAGCGTATTCTTCCTTCTATAACAGTGACAAGTGAATGCTTATGGGGGTTTCTTTGACTGTTTTGGGATCTCCCAAGTTGACTATCTCAGTTTCGTCCAGATTTGACTTAGGCTTTTTCTCTAAATTCTCAACTTCTCTGATAATTTCCTCATATATCACGTCTTCTTCTTCTATCTCTTCCGCGTCACTGTCCTTATGTTGCGTTGTCTCATTACATGTCACAGTCGTTTGTTCATCAAGATAAGAAATAGTAATGTTGTAGAGAGAAAGATATGAAAGATAGTAATAATAAAAAATCTATCCATTGATAAATATTAAAATTTCCAACAAAGCGATTTTTAATGACTCAAGCAATGTTTTCCAAAACAACATACTGAAAGAAAAGAAAAAATGTTTTTAGACAAAAATGCTCAAGAAGAATTATTTTCAGAATAAATGACATTAGCAGCCATGCTACCCCGGGACTCGTCGGGCCCTTGATGGTGTGGCTTTCCAGTTTCTAAGAACTTTTCCCTTCTCTAGTGTCTGGATGACGAGGACTTCTTCCTCCTCCTCCTCAACTATTACACTGCAATTGATGTCTTCCTATTCTAGGAATAAATTCCTCAGACCGGCTAGCACCTCGTCCTCTTCGGATCCCGATATCATATCAGCTTGATTGAGAGATTAGCTCAAATGCAGTATTAGCTGTTCAACAGGGTAGTAAGGACCACGCCATGGTGGCGACCAGTTTTGATACTCATGGCAGGTGTAATTATATCCCAATCCAAAGATCGTGTCGTGAAGTTTTAGCTGTATTGGTTTGGAAATACCTTGGAAAGTCTTCCCGAGCCCTTTACTGGGTTCATACCCTGCCCATGCTAGTATGCTCTATATTTTGCTGCTCCACCACTTGTCTTTACCAATTGCATTGACACGATCGATGTGATGATAAGTCTCTCCACCTAATTTTCTTCTATTTTCCACGACCGAAACAGTTTGATTAGTATAAATAAGATTACTCCCGTCCCCATGGATGATCACTTCCTGATGGTTCCATTCAAACTTTACAGCCTGGTTCAAAGTGGAAGTCACAACCCCAGCGGTGTGTATCCAAGGCCGTCGGAACAATAAGTTGTATGAAGCGGATATGTCGAGTACTTAAAATTCGATTTCAAACCAAGTCGGGCCCGTTTGTAAGCAAAGATTGGTTTCCTGATCGTGGGCCTTTGAGATCCGTCAAATGCTTTTATGTTCATTGTTCCTGCTCGTATTTCATGCAATCCTTTGCCCAATCTCTTCACAGTCGTCAATGGGTAGATGTTGAAACTGGAACCTCCATCTGTCAAGACCCTGGCAATGAATTTATCTTTGCATTGTATTGTGATATGGAGCGCCCTGTTGTGGCTCAATCCTTCTGGTGGCACTTTGTCTTCATGGAAAGTGATTTTATGGCTCTCTAGTACTTGTCCTACCATATTATTCATTTCTCCACTGGTGATATTGTTGGGCATGTAAGCTTCGTTCAATACCCTCATCAAGGCGTTCTTATGTGCTTCATAATTCTGCCGTAATGATAGAATAGATATCTGAGCAGGGGTTTTGTTCAGATGGTCCACTACAGAATATTCCTTTGCTTGCACCTTTCTTTGAAGATCATCCGGGCCAGTTTCAATGATGGGCTGCTTGCAAGCAGCTTCTTTAGTTGTTCCCCATAAGTGCTTAGTTATGTAAACTCTACTAGTCATGGTCATCCCTTGTGCGGCACCAGTTTCTTCCATTTTTGCCTTTCCTTTTCTCCTGGCTTCTGCAACATATTCCCAAGGTACAACTTTTGAATTAAAGGATGGTGCGGGTGCTACCGTCACAATGAAGGGTGTGGTCATTTCTACTTCAAACGGAGCAGTTGTAGTTGCAGGTGTTGTTACTTCTACCTCAAACAGAGTCGGTGCAGCTACTTCCCCTTTGACTGGTGGTTGTATCTGTACCACAATAGTAGTAAGAGTGACCGCAGGCTTCTTGGGATCATCGCCTTCTCGAATAATCCCAATTGACCCTTCCGGGTCCCATTCTTCATTAGTCTCTATCACATTCACCCCCTCGCCCCTGTGATCTGGGAGGGGATTTTTTTGGACGATAGATGTAGCTTCCTTTGCTTGTATGACCTTGGTATCAATTAATGTCTGGATCATGTCTTTCAAAATGTTACATTCACTGATGGTATGACCTTTCATGCCGGAGTGGTAGGCACATATTTTATTTGGATTGACCCATTGAGAAGAGTTTTCCATGGCAACAACAGGAATATGGGTGACATATCCAGTAGCTTTCAGTCTCTCGTATAATTGATCGATAGGTTCAACAATAGGGGTATATTGTCTGGGCGGCCTGCAGTCAAAATTTGGTCTGGGTTTCTGATAGTTTTGGCGGGCTGGTGGTGAGTGGTAATATGCTGGCTGGGTGTTATAGTTATGGTAGCCGGTGGTGGGTTATGGATAACTAAGAGGTGAAGGCTTATATGTAGGTGGAGGTGTTTGATATGTAAGAGGAGATTTTGGACCTTAAGCCACCATCACGGCCCCTACTTCTTTCTTTTTAGATATACCCCCCTGACTGTAAAGCTTTGTTCGTAGCCTGTAATGCCTCAAAATTAGTTACCATTCCGCTCTTGATTCCTTATTCAATCCTTTCCCCTAATTTGATGATGTCAGAGAATTTATGATTCTCGATAACTATTAACCTTTAGTAGTATTGTGGATCCTGGGCTCCAACAAAGAACTTGTTCATATGCTCTTCTTCCAATGCCGCCCTTATTTTTGCAGCTTCCGATCTCCACCGATTAGCATACTAGCGGAAATCGTCTGTTTGCTTCTTCTTGAGATTCCTCATATAGAAGACGTTTGGTGCATTCTCCGTATTAAACCTGAACCAACCCATGAAATCTGATTCCATGCTTACCCAGCTGACCCATTTCTTTAGATTTTGACTGATGTACCAAGATAGGGCGTCTCCAGTGAGGCTTCTTATGAACAATTTCATGCGGATCCTTTCATCCTTTCCAACTCCTACTAGCCTGTTACAGTATGTCCTTAGATGCACCTTTGGGTCACCTATTCCGTCAAACATCTTGAACTTGGGAGGTTTGTAACCCTACAGAAGTTCTACGTCTGGCTGAATACACAGATCTTCATAGTTCAAATCCTCAATTCCTTTACCCTCTTCGACGCCTTGTACTCGGCTAGTAATCTTCTAAAGTTCCACTGTCATATTCTTGATGACCAGATCCTTTTCGGCGGATTCTGGGGTTTGTTGAGTAGGGTGAGGTAGAGTTTCTACATACATGGGGTTGCTCTGATGGATACTGGGGATTTGGGTGTAGTGATGATCATTGGTTGAGTTCTGCGGATCGAGGGTAGGTTGTGGTGTATTTTGAGGGGTATCGTAGGTAGTAGTTTGTGGATACTGAGTTGGATGGTGTTGGTGCTGAGGGAGAGTTGGTACTGGTGGAGGATTGGGATTTTGGGGAGGTGTTGTGTATTGACGAGGTGTGGGAGGATTTTGTTGATGTTGGTTCGGTGTGCTTTGAGGAGGTTCTGGGTTTTGGGTATTCTGTTGGTTGATATCTGGGACGTTTAAGGTGAGGGAGAGGTTTTCCAAGTTGCAGACCTGCTCAAGTTCCCCTTGTAACTCCAGTATTTCCTGTTACAACCGTAGAAGCAAATCATTCTGCTTCGTAGTACTCCGACCATCTGACGTCTCAACATTCTCTGCATATGTAGAGTTATCTTTCCTAATACCACTTATGTCGTCCATCTTAGCTTTACCCTTACTTTTAGGATCACTTGGAGGAGGAGGAGATGGAGGACCTCTGGATCTGGTATGATATGCTGCTGATGCCAGTATGCACGAACCAACCTTAGGGGATGGGAATAATCAAAACAAAGAAAAGCAAAAAGGTAAACAAGTCAGTAGGGAATTTTAGAAGGATATTTGTAGTATTTAAACATGTATTGCGAAATCATAAATTCGTGTCCTAATTTGGTGATCTCATTGTGCCCGAGGTAGGCCTAGCGACACGTAGATTTGGAGAAACTTAATGCCGATAATTGCCTCATTTCATTAATGTAATAAATAGATCAAACTGCTAAACAATAATCAAAAGATTTCTAGTGGCATTTTCCTTATTACAATCAATTTCTAAAACGACCCTACAAAAGCAAGTAAACAACAATTCTAATCTACTTGGTCCCGGAGGGACCTTCTCCAAGCTTAGACTTCTTGGCCGCATCGATCAGGTTCCCCAGGTCGCGCATGTCCAGCAGCAGATACGCCCTTGCTAGGTGTCCTCCTTCATTGCCCTCTGCATTCTGACAATCCACGATCCTTTTCCTCATCTACCCTTCAAGTTCCATCAAACCCTGCTCTAAGTACTCCAACCTCTCCGTTGATTTTGTAGAAATTCCTCTCCATTCATTGATTGATTCCATTTCTACCTTGTGTTGTTACAAATGTATGGCCTCAGACTCAAAGATTCTCTTGCGCAACCTCTTGTATTTTACTTGTGCTTCAGCAGCATCGTCTATGACCCTGTTTCCTTGATCGATCCCTGGCTTGACTTCTCCTGTTATGTCATCATCCAACCATGATAGGTAAAAATACACATGACCGGCGTGGTGCCAATCTTGTTCGATAATACACTTCTCCACAATAATCTTCATATGCCACATGTGTTGTGCCTCACACTTGAATGGAATGGCATCACCCTGAAAGTCTGCTTTATAGTGAACCATCTTGGAAACTCGTGGTATGACTTAACTTTGACCAGCCTTTCTCATGACCCTGATAGGAGCATAAGGATAGATACCCCTCAACCCAATCAGCATTAAGTGAGGAACATCTCTTGACCTGATGATGAATTCGCTAGTAGGGAACCACCTTAACATCCAATGGACCTTGTCATCATTCAAGTTGCTGAAGAAGCGCACCCAAGTCACAGCTTTTTCCGGTTGTGCAAACATGTCTGGGATGAAAGTCATTCTTTTTGGCTGGTGAAAAGCTATGTGGTCATTACATGGTCGCCGCGAAAATTCCTAACGGTACTGTCCTCTTTGAAGATGCTCCAAAAACCATATTTGCAGTAACAAATTACAACCCTCGAAATGTCTGAATCCCTGCTTGCAGCAGTCCAAGGCTCAGTATATCTCTGCCACGATTATTGGGACAATAGTGTAAGTCTATCCCTCAATCCCTTCCATTAATGTCTTGGTGACCATAGCCAAACGAGTGTGGATCCTGTCTCCTTGGATTGGGAATACTATCATCCCCAGAAAAAAAATGTTGAACACAAAAACCCGTCAATGAGTCCAGTCCAGAGAAGTGATGGCAAACACATCATGATAGACACAGTAGAATGTGTTGTGCCCATAACGTTCGTAAAGGAAGTCAAAAGGTATGTAAGACTTATTTAGGCAAACTAGCTCGTCATTCTTTCTAAGACCCATCATTTTCAGAAACCCTCTAGACGTACGATTTTCTAGTACCAGTAGACTAGGGCTATCCCAGGGTAGCCCAGCAAAACCTCTTATTTCCTAAAAAGGGGAGTCGTCTCTATATTACCAAAATAGAAAACCAACCCCCTTTTCATCCCAGAACATAGTAGCGGCCTCGATCAGTACATTGTTTGGCTGAATGTCCAGCAAAGACGGTAGATTTTCGAGAACTCTTTCCACATGGTTTTTGTCGCTTGACGAGAGATTTTCCCACCAGTGTAGCAACAGGGGTGAGATACTTCGGACCATGCCGAACCTGGGGACTTCGTGCCTCATTTCTATAAAACAAATAAAGTTAGCCTTCTCCCCCCTCCGGGTTTGACTACTTACAAATTAATGATTAGCATATCGACATGTTTTCTCCAAATAATGCACATATAATGATCGTGCCCGTTGGGATTATGGAAATTCCGTTGGGCTTCGGAAAAGGCTTGCCTTAGAGAGTTATTATGAGGACACCATTCTAACTCATGCTAGGTTTGGACATGATGCATGCATAGTTGACATCTGAGTAGAGTTTTCTATAAGAGTCTAGACTGGTATACTCAAGTGGACAACTTGAGAGGGAAAGGCACGAAACCGTCGACTGCACCGCTGATCAACTAGTTTTACCACAAATAAGCCTTTCCAAATTTAAAAGGGTAATATAGGAAGAGCGCGGACACTCATCAAGTGTCGTTATGGTTATAATTGCGCACGAGTGGAATATGATGTAGAGCATGTTTTATGTAAAGGTAAAACAATATGTTTTCAAGTATTTTGCAAGATGAAAGAGATAAATGCAGTATTTAATAAATGTAAAGACAGAAAAAGAAAGAAAAACAAGAAAGGAGCTAGTTCATATAATGGAAAAAATTATAATAAAGCGGCAAAAAGTGGTAAGGATTGGAAAAGACATAAAGACTGAAGCCAGTGAGCATGATTGGACGGAGGGGATGCATATTGTAATCAGATTAAGCGAAGAATTTCATGTAAATTCATATAAAGAGAAAATAGGGAAGGGGATGTACATGTAGCAATAAAGAGTGTGAATGGGAGCAGGGTATTCAAGAAAAATGATAAAGACATGCTTATCGAGGGAGACTAATTCACATAGACCAAGTTCATTATGGTAAGAGCCTAAAAATATCCCCAGCGGAGTCATAATACCTATCGTGCCCCTTTTTCTCGTGAAATCGGGTTTCGACATTGACAACTCTTTTAAAGGAAGGGTTATTAAAATAGAGAGTCACCACCTAGCGAATTAAGGTGCATTAAGGCACCTATTTGTAAATGACTCGGGTTTACTAGTTTGCGTCACCAGAGATCGGGTAAGGGCTCAAATTACCTTGAAGAGAAGGTGTTAGGAACTCCTCGAGGTCCACAACGGTGGGTCCCGACCGAACTCGAATTATGTAAATTAGTCTAAGAGAAAAAAGAAACAGTTTGGAAAAATAAAGAATTATCTTAACAGAAATAGGGGGTCCTAAGTTTTTTAGCCTAAAGGATCACCCCATGCAATATAAATAATATTTTGTAACTCCCTCAAGACGGGGTGTTACTCATATTATTCAGCGAGCACAAACTATCATCTCCTTCTACCCGATTACTATCTTTAAGTTATTTACCTAAAGCGCTCTATTTAATTCTAAGTCTTGCCCTATGCGTGCACTACCCGTCCCATGCCTATGGTCTAGGAGGAATTTGGACCTCTATTTCAGGGTGGTTCTGGACCTTAACTTAGGCTGCTCAAAAGGAAAATACTAAGTGACAGACAAAAACAGTTAGTATTTTCAAATAGAAACAAGTATGGGCCCAAGTTAGCCTTCACATTTAGGAATCAAATGCACGCCAAACTGGTTAACATTGACAGATTTTATTCATTGCAGGATCCTATAGGCAGGATATCTATGTGATATTGAATGAACGAGCAGATAGTCATGTACAAAATCAGTTTCTTAATGTGATTAGTAGAACCTACATAATTTTGCCTACTGATTTTAGCATAATACGATTAAGCCTACTAGCATGGTATCTAGGTGTTTTATACGACAGTAAATAGTGGCAAGTCACAGAAACATATCAAGAATTATTTGTTTTAATCCTATAGGCATGTTTTCTAGTGAGGGTAATAAAACAATATTTGGAAAGTCATGAATAAACGGGCAGAAATGATAATTAAATAAATTTAGACCTGTAAACGTGCATTCTACAGTTCTATCCAATTTTAGATCCTATAGGCATGATTTCTATAATTTGATCCAGTTTAAGATCCTATAGGCAGGATTTCTACAATTTGAACATAACAGTATGTACACAAGCATTTGCACACATATTAGATCACATCATTTCCTATAAGCGTGGTCTATAACAAAACATAATTGAACAAAGCAATGAGCCTATGGACATGGCTTCTAGCACATAATGACTAAACATAATAAGGCACCTATGCGCATGATTTCTAACATACAACATTCAACAACACAGTATCGAACCTATAAGCAGGATTTCTACCCAACTTTATTGCAAATGTAAAATAATAACTCCTTCGCAATTTCATTAACACCCCATAATTGTTGTTACAAATAATTATTACAGACCATAATTTAATGTAATAAATTACAAAGTAAGTATAACTATAGGGAGCCTACATCTGGACCAAATACACCTGGACATGCCAGGCCTTCAACCGACAATATCTCCAAAATCCATGTTCATAGATACAACATAACCAGTTGTTGAGTGATTCACCTATATCTAAAGGTTGAGCATACAGAACACAAATCCCTAGTGTGTCAGAGTTCCCAAGGGCTTCAAGAACCCAGGGCAGTGCTCACACTAGAGAGATTGATCAAAAACAATTCAAGGAAAGACTAGGGACTAGATCCTAGTGCGTCAGAGTTCACAAGGGTCTCACATGGACACTGAGAAGTGCTCATACTAGGGAGGTCAGAGGACAGAACCTAAATAGACTTGACTTTATGCCGGCTAATAATGAGGATTCAGAAATGGTAGATAGTAAAGGAATAGGAAGGAGTCAAAGAATTTCACTAAATGGACAGAACACACATATATATAAACAAATAGCATACATTCTTGAACTTAAGTAAACTTAGTCAAGTTTTAGGAATTTTAAATCAATCACATGCTAACAAGGCAAGTTCATAAGCAGATTCATAGTGCTAATAGTGAGTCCAGATTAGACTAAGTACAAAAACTAGTGTCATATGAAGGAATCACATTAATTAGAAATAGGTCAAGAGATGCTAAAAACTGATTGAGGCAGTTACTAGAGGTGTCATAATATAATCAGAACAAAATCAAACAGGCCACTTTATAACAGGTTCAACAAACAGACTTATAAATATGGTAATGCACACATCTATACATGGTTGACCAGTTCACATGAAAAGGTATGAGAGCATGTTTATAAACAGGTTCATAACAAACTCAACTTAAAAAGATAGTCATCAGTAACCTAGAGTTTAAGCAGAATTCCATTAAACAACTCAAAATAGGTTCAAACATGTCTCAAACTACAAGTAATAGCATTTAGGATAACATAGTCTAGTTGAAATAACACATTGAGAAAATAATCATAATGAAATGGCAGAGGGTCTAATAACTCACCAGTTGAGATGAAACAAGGAAGAAAAGGATCCAACAGTGTGGTAACTATCACCAAACAAAAGCAAGAACTTGGAGATTTCTGGCCTTGGCTTTCAGCCGGCCAGGAACAAGAACACATAATGAGATTATTCAAGAGTGGACGCACACAAATTTTGTTATAGTAGTGATAGATTTTCGAACTCATAACTTTAAAATAAACCTCCTTCAAAGGGGAGTGGGGAGGGGATTAAATAGTGCAGAAAATTAGAACATAAACATGAGAAATAGTTAGTTTAAACACCAAAAAAGGCAAATACTTAAATCAGTAGAATTGAAACGCTAAATTTTAGGTAAAAATACACAAGATTGGCAAAAAATAAGGAAAACGATCATACAATGCATACAATGAACATATACAGGAAATAGTTCAAAAGAAGCACAGAATCGAACCAGATTTGGTTCAAGCAAAAAGGGTTTGAAGCCCTAATTTTAGGTAAACCACAAAATCGGCAAAAAATAGAGGCAAAGAATCACATATTAGCATAAAGTGAACATAGATATGAGATTATTCAAAAAGAAACACATAATTGAACCAGATTTGGTTCAATTAAAGAATATCTGAAATCCTAATTTGGGTAAGTAAAAGAAATCGACAAAAAATAGGTAGATTTACACATAATGGGGTGAATAATGACGAAATAATGCTAAAAATAAAAGCTTAAACCAGTTTTGGTTCGAATCAAAAGAGAATCTGAAACTCTAACCTTATGGAATCAGCAAGATACGAGCGAATCGGGCTCATATGGTACAAAAGAACGCGTTTGGACTTAAGGTCGTCCAGATTCAAGAGGTAAAAAATCGATTAGAACAGAATCAAAATGGGGTACTTTCCATGTTTAGGCAAGTACTTAAGTTATTCTGTAAAGAATCACCAAATAAAGGAAAAACATTGAAATGGTAAGTGAATGGGGAAAGAATCCCACTAGGAACGGGATTGGGGGGATTTTAGTGAGGTGGCAGAATTAGGGTTCATCAGAGAACGGAAATAGAGGCAGCGGGTTTTGGAAAATAGGGTTTAGGGTTTGGGGGTGGAGATATAAGGAAAGCGAGTGATTGTCTGTGAGCCGTTGATCATTTATGATCAATGACTGGGATTTAGGCAGGGGTTGGGTCAGTTTATTTAGTGGATAAGGGAAATTGGGCCAGGGTTATTGGGCTTAGGTGATTGGGTTGGTTTAGGTAGTGTTTGGGTCCAGATTTAATTGAAAATTGGGGGCCTGGTTTTAAATACCCAATTTAATAAATAAATATTTTATAAAAATAATAAATAACTAACAAAAAAATCATTTGTGCATAAAATGATTAAAAATAATTATTTAACACTATACAAATATAAAAGGTTATTTTTTGCATAAATAATGTAATTAAGCATGCATGGACTATTATTGCAAAATGTGCAACTTTAGCCTTAACAATGCAAATGTAATTATAAAAAATGCACTAATTTTTTTTAAAACCTTGTAGGGGTATAATGATAAGTTTTAGATAATTACATCATCAAAAAAATAATTTGGAGAATAATTATTAGATATTTATATAATAAAAATACAGAAATAAGTTGATTTGAAGTCTTTAAAATTATGGAAAATTATGAAAAAAATACTTGTGCATGGTTGTAAATCAAATGATGAGACATATGCACTATTTTGAAAGTATATTAATATATTTGAAAAAATATGAGGGAAAAATTGGGTATCAGCAATACTTAAAGTGAAGTTACTCAAGGCCTCAAACCGCAGAATGATGCACCAAAGCTCAAAATGACCAGTCGGGTTGTTATGGTTTTGATGTTGTTTGGCGTAATTTGAGGTTTCGACTAAGTTTGTGCCATGTTTTGGAGTTGGAAGAAGTGTTTAGGCATCTAGGTCTCACCTGCATGGAAAGGGCCACAGGGGCGAGACCGCAGATATGGTCCAGTGGTCGCAAAAGCACAGGTTGACTGAAGCTGGGGAGGCACAGATGCCAGGAAAGTTGAATATTCCGCAGAAGCCGAAACAGGCTGGGCAAGCTAGAGTCGCAGAAGCGGAAGGGCTCCACATGTGCGAGTGCACAGGTGCGAGCGTATGACTGTAGAAGCGGTCATACAGGAGCAGAATTGGTCCGCAAAAGCTCATTTACCTAGGCTTAGAGGGAACCGCACCTGCGATTGATTTTTCCTTAGGTGCGACTGAGAGGTCGTAGGTGCGATAATCGCTGGGCAATGGGGTGATTTTAATTCGAGACTTTTCCCATTTCTCTCACATTGTCATTTGGTTTGGAAAATTTTTGGAGCTCTTCAAGAGGGGATACTCATCATCTATTGCAATGTAAGTACTTTCCACGTATTGTATGTTAATTTCAAGGATTTCATAAGGATTTGAACATGGAAATTAGTGAAAATTGTGGAATTTTGGTAGGAAACCTAAAATTTTGTATGGTTATATTTTGACAATGAAATTGGACATGGAATTGTGAATAAATTATACATTTGACTTTGTAATGTTATGGGTAATTTTTATCTTCAAAAAATTTCAGAATCCCGGCACATGGGCCTGAGGGTTGACTTTGTCGACTTTTCGAGCGGAGTTGGGATGTATTATAAATTAATTAATTATGATGTTGGAGAATATTTTTATTGGTTTTCATAATTGTTTGACTAGTTTCGGATCGTTAGGCTTTGAGGGGAAATGTTAGACAGGAGTTGGATCCGGTTATGGAACTTCGATGCCAGGTAAGTCTCATGTCTAACCTTGTGAGGGGGAAACTACAACCTAGGTGATGTAATTATTATGTGCTACTAGTTGTGGGTGCTACGTACACACACGGTGACGAGAGTTCGTATGATGCTAAAGCATGTTTATGTTCGGGTAGACTGAGACTTTATCATGTAACATTTGAATTATTAGAACTCATTCTGCTGGCTTAATTTGTTGAATTTATAATTGAAATTGATTTACAAATATATGTATATATTAGGCTGATCCTTATCACCTTGAGTCATTGGAAAGTTATTTGAGAAATGGTAAAGGTTATATTCATTTTGTGCTCATGTATTAAATTGTAAGCACGTGTCTCGTAATTTGATGATTTCCTTCCTTTCTTGTGGAGCGAGCCCAGTATAATAGATGCATCTATGGTTCATGCCGCTCGACCCTCCGGAATGTTCATATTATTCTGGATAGGGTCGAATGATCTCGGCATAATCGTTTATATCATTAGTAGTCTGAATATTCACGAGATTATCCTTCCACTGATGCCTGGATTTTTATATGGTATTCCTTATCCGTTTGGTACTGGCACTTGATACATCTGAGCTGTTGAGGTAGAATACGAGACTGAGAAATTCATATCTTTAAAAGAAATTTTTGGAAGATTATATAACTTACATATTTACCCCATTATTGATGTGTACTTCATATCTGCTTATGATTTATTATATTGTCTTATTGGACCTCTAGTAAGTGTCGATGTCGACCCCTTGTCACTACTTCTCCGGGGTTAGGCTAGATAATTACTAGGTATGCGTTGATTTACACACTCATGCTACACTTCTACACTAAATATGCATGCAGTGCCAGGCATAATTGGTGGTCATCTTGGTGTGTAGGCGCAGCCGCTGAGGAGACTTTATGATGAGTTGCATTCCAGGCTACATATCGCAATCTACAGAGTCTCCATCGTACTAATTACTTTATCTTGTCTTATTTACATTCTAGACGAATGTTGTATTATGATTGTACTCCTTAGTAAATGCTCATGCATTTGCGACACCAGGTTTTGGGATGTACTAGACATTGTTTGTGATTTTACTTAGCATTTACACACTCTTATTATCTATTCTATTTAAAGTGTAAGTTTCCATGATTTTTATACGTTGATTTATTTATCTAATAATAAATTTCACGATTTTGAAGATAATAAAATGTGTAGTTAAGTTGGTAGTTCACTGTTGGCTTGCCTAACGACGATGTTAGGCGCCATCACGGTCTAGAGTGAGTTTTGGGTCGTGATAGAAGCTGAGAGAGGTCGCCCGTTAAGTGAGCTTTTTAGAAGCACATATGAGCAGGCGCGAGCCCTGGCTCTACAGGTGCAGAAATTCCTGGGCAAAGTTTAAAACTCGAGGGGTTCGTGATTTTTATCATTTTGGACATTTCTAGCTCGGGCTAAGGCGATTTTGAGAAGGATTTTGAGGGGTTTCTTAAGGTAAGTCACTTGTGATCATTTTCATTCAATAATATTTTTCCCCATTAAATTTCCCACCTAGTTTGTGTGTTTGTGAGGTGGAATTTTGAGAGATTGAGGCTAGGGATTTGGAGAGTTTAATTTGGGAATTTGAGTGGTGATTTGGTATCGAAATTTGGTAAATTTTGTATGGTTGGACTCGTGGTTGAATGGGCTTTCCGACTTTGCAACTTTTATCGGATTCCGAGACGTGGGACCGAGGGTCGACTTTTGAGCTGACTTTTTCACTTTTGATTAAGAACTTAGTATTTTCTTATGGAATTGATTCCTTTAGCTCGTGTTGATTGTATCGAATTGTTTGTGGCTAGATACGAGGCATTCAAAGACCGATTCGCGATGCAAGGATTATTGGAGTAGGTATTTGCACGGTTTGAGGTAAGTAAACACTTCTAAACTTTGTTATGAGGGTAAGAAACCCTGAATTACGTGCTAGGTGATGGGCATGTGGGCGTGCACCTATCACGACCTCAATTTTCCTTCCGTAGGATGTCGTGACGACACCTAGTCTCTAAGACTAGGTAAGCCTAACAATATGCGGAAATAAAGGAAATAAGGACTAAAATCTCAACATCAACAGATATATATATATATAAAACTGGAAATTGTCGCTCGAAATCTACAAGTAAATGTGCAACTCAGAGTAAGAACAACTCCCAAAAATTGGTAGTTATAATCAACAAGCTCTAAAGGAAGTACCAAGTATTTCTATACATTCGAGTCTAAAGAGAATAAAGAAAACAACATAATAAGAATAGAGGGGGAATCCGAGGTCTAAGGACGCTGGAAAATATACCTTGAAGTCTCCAAGCAGTAGCACAACGCTCTACATAAAATGTAATTGGGTCTGCACAAAAACATGTGCAGAAGCGTAGTATGAGTACACCACAATGGTACCTAGTAAGTGCCAAGCCTAACCTTAGTAAACTAGTGATGAGGTCAGGTTAGGACCCAACTGGAGTATAAGAAATAAGGCAGAAATTCAAATAATAAAAATAAATGGTAGATTAATTAACTAGGAGAATGCAACAGCACGGGAAAAAAAGAAGACAATTACAACACATAAGGTAACGAACATCTTACAAGTTAAGGAATAACAATAACAACAAACAATACAACAAATTGAGGAAATACAGTAACCGCAAGGCAGAAACCTCGTGCCACAATAACACTTCGCACAAAAGAAACCTCGTGCCAATAACACGCTGCATGGAAGAAACCTCGTGCCAATAACCCACACGGAATAAACCTCGTGACAATAACACTCCGCACGAAAGAAACCTCATTCCAATAACACTCTGCACGGATAATACCTCGTGCCACAACCAAATAGTCATCTCAACAAGAATCACGAAAGTCAAGACGTAGTAAATGAAATAATGATATTACAAGTAAGGAAATCCTACGGTTAACGAACGAATACGGAAATCAAGGAAGCAGGTAATTCAACTAAGCATGTTGTAAAAATTTGCAATTAGAAGATGAGACACGTAGAATTAGGCTAAACATGATGACTACACATGCTAGCATAACTCAATTAAGGCATAAAAAAAAGAAACTACTTAACAAAGATCAGAATTTCAACATTTAGCCTGTGTATGTACTCGTCACCTCACGTACACGGCAGTCACATTTCAAAAATTGTCACAACAGTACCAAATCCTAAGGGGATTTCCCCCACACAAGGTTAGACAAGTCACTTATCTCAAACCTCAGTCAATCAATCTATAAGAACGCCTTTCCCTCAACTTTACAACTCTGAACGACCCAAATCTAGCCAAAGTCAATTACATACTATAAATATAACTACAAGAAACTAATCTAGATATTGAAATCATGACTTTAACAAGAAATTAGAAAATTTCCCCAAAAAGTCGACACGGGCCCACGTCTCAGAATCGGGTAAAAGACATAAAATTCGAACACTCATTCAACCACGAATCCACCCATACCAAAAATACATAGATCCGATACCAAAACCTCGATGAAAACCTCAAAATTTTGTCTAAGAACTCTACACATTTCCCCCACAATTTATCAACCTAAATCCTTAATTAAATGAAGAAATTAATGATAGATTAGTGAAATATAATAAAAAATGAGTCAAGAATTCTTACCCAACTGTTTTCTCTAATAATCCCCCAAAATTGTGCCTCAATTTGAGCTCTATATCTCAAAATATGAAGAAAATGGCAAACCCTCAATTTCAAACCATCTACCCAGCACTTTCCGCTTTTGCGGTCCAAAGTCTGCTTCTGCAGTACTGCACCTACGGTGGAACCTCCGCATCTGCGGAGCTCACTTAAGTTCTCAAGCTTCACACCTGCGCATCAAATTCGCATCCGCGGAAGCACTTGTGCGCCCACTCGTCTGCTTCTGCGGAAAACCAGACCGCATCAGTTCCCTCACTCTTCGGTTCTACGAACCTCCTTTTGCAGAAGCGACTCCACTTCTGCGACCTCCTCGTTGCACCTGCGACCTCGTCGCACCTGCAACCACTGGCCACCCTCTTTAAGTCCATTTATGCACTCGCCCTATCGCTTCTGCAAGCTTGCACCTGTGATCAAACTTGCGCAGGTGTGATTGCGCCCGAACTGGTGCACTTCAACAATTTTTTAAGTCTCAAATTCGATTCGTTAACCATCCGCAACCACTCTGAGGCCCCCTGGACCTCAACCAAACACTCTAACAAGTCCTAAAACATCATACGAACTTAGTCGAACCTTCAAATCACATTGAACAATGTTAAAACCATGAATTGTACATCGATTCAAGCATTATGAACTTTAGAACTTCAAACTTCTACATTCAATGCCGAAACCTATCAAATCAAGTCCGTTTGACCTCAAATTTTGCACACAAGTCATAATTGACATTACATACCTACTCCAACTTCCGGAATAGGAATCCGACCCCGATATAAAAAAGTCCATCCTTTGTCAAACTTTCCAAAAATCATCCAACTTTCCAACTTTCGCCAATTAATACCGAAATGACCTACGGACCTCCAAATCAATATCTCCAAATACCAAAATTACCCTATGGAGCTATTGTAACCATCAAAACTCCATTCTGGAGTCGTCTTCAAAAAACTCAAACTACAATCAATTCATATGACTTAAACTTCTATTTTAGGGACTATGTGTCCCATTTTACTCCGAAACCAAAAACCAAATCTCTCGGCAAGTCACATAACCACTGAATGACATAAAGGGAGAAGTAAATAAGGGTTCGGAGCTAATACTCTCAAAATGACCAGACGGGTCATTATATCCTCCCCCTCTTTAAACAAACGTCCGTCCTCGAACGAGTATAGAGACATACCTGAAGTGGTGAAAAGCTGAGGATACCGGTTGCACGTATCATGATCGGTCTCCCAAGTCGCCTCCTGGAATGGATGACCCCTCCACTAAACCTTTACTGAAGCGATGTTCTTCCACCTTAACTTTCGGACCTGCCTGTCCAAGATGGACACCGGCTCCTCAATATAAGATAGGTCCTTATCCAACTAAACTGAGCTAAAGTCTAACACATGGGACAGATCACCGTGATACTTCCGAAGAATGGAAACATGGAACACTGTATGAGCTGCAGAGAGACTAGGTGGTAGTGCAAGTTTGTAAGCCCCTTCTCCAACCCTATTAAGGATCTCAAAAGGTTCGATATACCCAAGGCTCAACTTGCCCTTCTTCCCGAACCTCATAACACCCTTCATGTGCGAAACCCGGAGCAAGACTCGCTCCCCAACCATGAATGAAATGTCGCGAGCCTTTCGATCCGCGTAACTCTTCTATCTGGATTGGGTTGTACGAAGTCAATCCTGAATCAATTTAACCTTTTCCAAAGCATCCTTAACCAAATATATACCCAATAGTCTAGCCTCACCCGGCTCAAACAAACCCACCAGAGATCAGCACTACCTATCATACAAAGCCTCATACGGTGCCATCTGAATGCTCGACTGATAATTGTTGTTGTAGGAAAACCCCGCAAGCGGCAAGAACGGATCCCAAGAGCACCAAAAATCCATCACATACGCACGGAGCATATCCTCCAGTACCTGAATAGTGCGCCCTCAGACTGTCTGTCCGTCTAAGGGTGAAATGCTGTAATCAACTCCACCCGCATTCATAACTCATGTTGTACGGATCTCCAGAATCGCGATGTAAAGTGCGTACCATTGTCAGAGATGATAGATACCGGCACGCCATGAAGCCTGAAAATCTCATTTATATAAACCTTAGTCAGCTACTCTGAAGAGTAAGTAGTCGCCACTAGAATGAATTGAGCTAACTTAGTCAGTCTATCCACAACCACCCATACTGCATCGAACTTCCTCCGAGTATGTGGGATCCCAACAACAAAATACATAGTGATCCACTCCCATTTCCACTCTGGAATCTCTAACTTTTGAAGCAATTCACCCAGCTGTTGATGCTCATACTTCATCTGATGACAATTTAGGCACCAAGCTACACACTCCACTATGTCCTTATTCATCCATCTCCACCAATAGTGTTGCCTCAAGTCATGATACATCTTTTCGGCACCTGGATGAATGGAGTATCGCAAATAGTGAGTCTCATAGAGAATCATCTCATGCAATCCATCTACATTAGGCACACATAGCCAATCCCTGCATCTGTAATACACCATGCTCTCCATTAGTGACCTCATTGGCATCGCCGTGCTGAACTGTGTCCTTGAGGACAAGCAGATGGGGGTCATCATACTGACACCCTCTGATACAATAATAAAGAGAAGAATGAGAAACCACACAAGCCAAACTTTGGCTTGACTCGTAAACATCCAATCTGACAAACTAGTTGGCCAAGGCATGAACATCAAAGGCAAAAGGCATATATGCTACCAATGGATATGCCAAGCTATCCAAACTCTCCGCCTTGTGACTCAAGGCATCGGCCACCACATTGACCTTCCCGGAATAATAGAGAATGGTAACATTGTAGCCCTTAAGAAAACTCCAACCACCTAAATTGTTGCAAGTTAAGATCCTTATGTTTAAACAGATGTTGTAGACTTAGGTGATCGGTGTAGACATCACAAGGTAAACCATACAAATAGTGTCGCTAGTTCCTCAACACATGAACAATAGCTGCTAACTCGAGGTCATGGACAAGCTAGCTCTTCTCATGCACTTTCAGTTGTCTAGTCGTGTAGGTAATCTCCCTACCATCCTACATCAACATCGTGTCGAGACCAATGCGCCACGTATCACAATTCACTGTATAGGACCCCAAACCAGTAGGCAATACCAACACTGGGGCTGTAGTCAAAGTTGTCTTGAGCTTTTGAAAGCTCTCCTCACACTCCTCAATCCACCTGAACGGAGCACCCTTGTGGGTCAGCATGGTTATAGGTGCTGCAATAAACGACAAAACCTCTACAAATTGATTGTAATACCCAGCCAAACCAAGAAAACTCCGGATCTTTGTAACTAAGGACGGTCTGGGCCAACTCTGCACCACTTCAATCTTCTCGGATCTACCTTGATCTCCTTACTCGAGACTACATGACCCAAAAATGCCACTGAATCTAGCAAGAATTCACACTTCAAAAATTTTGTATAGATTTTTTTTTGTCTAAAGGTCTAAATCACAGTCCTCAGGTGATGCTCATGATCCTCCTGGCTTTGGGAGTACACCAGAATGTCGTCAATAAACACAGGGATGAACGCGCCAAGATAGGGATGAAATACACTGTTCATCAAGTGCATGAATGTTGCTGCGGCATTGACCAACCCAAAGGACATCACAAAGAACTTGTAATGACTATACCGAGTCCTGAAAGCAGTCTTCGGGATATATGGCTCCAAAATTTTCAACTGATGATAGCGTGAATGCAAGTCGATCTTAGAGAACACTATGGCCCCATGAAGCTGATCAAATAGGTCATCAATGCGTGGCAATGGAATCATATTATTCACTGTAAAGTTGTTCAGCTGGGGATAATCAATACACATTCACATGGAACCATCCTTCTTCTTTAAAAACAAGATCGGGGCACCCCAAGGCGACACACTAGGCCTTATGAATACCTTATTAAGAAACTCTTGCAACTGCTCCTTTAACAATTTCAACTCTGTTGGGGCCATACGATAGGGTGCAATAGAAATGGGCTGAGTGTCCGGTAACAAATCATACCAAAGTCGTTGTCCCTGTCGAGCGGCATGCCCGTAAGATTTGCCGGAATACATCTCGAAAATCCCTCACTACCGGAACTGATTCAATGGTAGGAGTATCAATACTGACATCTATCACACAAGCTAGATATGCATCACACCCCTTCTCAACCATTGCTGGTCCTTTAAAAATGAAATAACTCTGCTAGGAACACAATCTAAGGTACCTCTCCACTCTAATCATGGTAATCCTGGCATAACCATCGTCACGATCTTGGCGTGACAATTAAGAATGGCATAATGGGGCGACAACCAGTCCATGCCAAAAATAATATAAAAGTCTACCATAATGAGCAATAATAAGTCAGCCCTGGTCTCAAAACTAGTAAAAACAACCAAAAACGACCAATACATACGATCAACAACAATAGAATATCCCATAGGTTTAGACACATAAACAGGAGAGCTCAAAGAATCATGGGATATACCCAAATATGGAGCAAAATAAGATGACATACAGGAATAAGTGGAGCCTGGATCAAATAAGACTGATGCATCTATATGACAGACTTGAACAATATATATGATGACAAACTCTGATGCAACAACCTCCATTCTAGCAAGAAGGGAATAATATATTGTCTGGCGTCCCCCTATAGGGCGACCTCTACCCGCTCGACCTCCACTATGAGCTAGCTGCGTAGGTGGAGTAGTGGTTGGTGCTGTAACTATAGCCTGAGGAACTGGTGGAGCACACGATGCTTAAGTGTTCTGTGGAGGTGCACCACTCGTGAGTCTAGGGCAATCCCTCACCACATGACGAGTGTCACAACACTCAAAAGAATCTCTTAAAGGACGTGGATGATGTGGCTGGCTCAGGCCTGATCGGCTGGACTGACCACTGAAAGCACCCCATGCAGAAGGTGCACTAGACAATGGCGGTGCATAATAGGGAGCCTAGGGCCTAATAGTGGAGTACTGTTGGAAGCTGGAAGTGGTGAATGAAAAGGGTGAATTACATAGCCCCTACCTGGATGAGTTGCTGCTGAGGCACGAGTAACACTATAGGTGCAACACTCCCTAGACCTCTTGGCCTCTCTCTTCTCTCTCTCCCGAATCAACATGCCCTCCAATCACCTAGCAATTCCCACTACCTACGGGTATGCGATGTCCATCTCCAACTCTTGGGCCATGCTAAATATGATATTGGTGTTGATCCCCTCGATGAATCAACGGACCCGCTCTTTAACAATAGCAACCAAGACTCGTGCATTTCTAGCCAAATAATTGAACCATAGCTCATTCTCCGCCACGGTCATAGAACCCTGGTGTAACTGCTCAAACTCTGCGCTCCATGCATCTCTGAGGCTCTGGGAACATACTCCTCAAGAACATATCTGAGTACTGAGCCCAAGTGAGTGAATTCTCCTCGACTAGACTACCCAACCCATATGCACTCCACCACTGATAAGTCGTTCCCCTAAGCTGGAACACAGTGAAACAAACCCCACTAAACTCTGTTACACCCACATTATGGAGGTTATGGTGGCTCTGTTAAAGAAAACCCTAGGCTTCCTCTAACTGAAAGACACTGTAAGTAAGAGGGTGGTACTTCTTATACCTCTCGAGCCTGCGTTGCTCTTCCTCAGAAACTACTGCCCTAACCTTGGACTAGACTGGGGCTCCCAGTTATTCTGGTATAACCTTTGGAATCTGGTATATCTGAACCCGCTGCTTTATGGTGCGGGCGGCAGGAGTCTGTGCTCCTCCTCCAGCCTGAGATGTGCCAGGAGCAAGTGGGATCAATCCTGCCTGAGCTGAAGTGCCGAACATGCTTAAAAACTGGGTGAGGGTCTCTTGAAGAGCTGGTGTAGTAACAGGTGTCCCAGGTGCATGCGCTCCGACTAGAGCTATTGGTGGCTCCTCAATAGCAGCTCGTGCGAATGATCTAGATGAACCATATGGACGTCCCGGATCCCGGTCTCTCGTGGCTCTAGTAGAGCGCACGGGTGTCTGGTCATCTGATCTGGTTGTAAGTGTTCTCACCATCTCTGAGAGAATAGAAAGATAGAAGTTTAAAATCTTGAATTCAACAATTTCTCACGACAAGGAATCAAAGAAGTGAAAAAATTTCCTAACAGTTCCATTGTCTCCCAAAGATAAGTACAGACGTCTCTGTACTGATCCACGAGACTCTACTAAACCTGCTTGTGACTTATAACAACTATGAACCTAAATCTCTGATACCAACTTGTCACGACCCCTATTTTTCCTCCGTAGGATGTCGTGACGACACCTAATCTCTAAGACTAGGTAAGTCTACCAATATGCGGAAATAAGGACTAAAATCTATATATAAACTAGAAATCTCCACTCCGCATGTACAAGTAAATTTGCAACTCAGAGTAAGAACAACTCCCAAAACCTGGTAGTTATAAGCCACAAGCTCTAAAGGAAGTACTAAATATCTCTATACATCAGTGTCTAAAGAGAATAAGGAAAACATAGTAATAAGGATAGAGGGGGGCTCCGAGGTTTGCGTACGCTGGTAGATATACCTTAAAGTCTCCAAGCAGCAGCACAACGCTCTACTATCGAGGCTGATAAGATACAACTGGGTCTGCACAAAAATGTGTGTAGAAGCGTAGTATGAGTACACCACAATGGTACCTAGTAACTGCCACGACTAACCTTAGTAGAGTAGTGATGAGGTCAAGGCAGGGCCCTATTGGAGTATAGGAAATAAGGCAGAAAGTTAAATAATAAAAATAAATGGCAGGTTAATGAACAATAGGAATGTACGAAAAAACAATATCAGCGGAAAACAAGAAGACAATTCCAACACATAAGGGAACGAACATCTTACAAGTTAAGGAACAACAAAAACAACAAACAATACATCAAATTGAGGAAACGCAGTAACCACACGACAGAAACCTCATGCCACAACAACACTCCACACGGCAGAATCCTCATGCCAATAACACTCCGCACTAAATAAACCTCGTGCCAATAACACTGCACATGGAAAAAACCTCGTGCCAATAACACTCTACACGGAAGAAACCTTGTGTGAACAACACTCTACATGGCAGAAACCTCGTGCCAATAACACTCTGCATAGAAGAAACCTCGTGCCAATAACATTCCGCACGAAAGAAACCTCGTGCAAATAACACTCCGCACGGAAGAAACCTTGTGCCACAACATAGCAACTATCTCAACAAGAATCACTAAAGTCAACACATAGTAAATGAAATAATGATATTACAAGCAAGGAAATCATACGGTTAAAGAATGCATATGGAAATCAAGGAAGCAGTTAATTCAACTAAGCATGTTGTACAAATTTGCAATTAAGAGATGAGACACATAGAATTATGCTAAACATGATGACTACACGTGCTAGCATAACTTAATTTAAGGCATTAAAAATAGAAACTACTTAGCAAAGACCAGAGTTTCAACATTTAGACCGTGTACGCACTCGTCATCTCGCGTACACGACACTTGCATTTCATAATTGTCACAACATTACCTAATTCTAAGGGGATTTCCCCCACACAAGGTTAGAAAAATCACTTACCTCAAACCTCGCTCAACCAATCAATAAGAACGCCTTTCCCTCGACTTTCCGACTCCGAACGACACAAATCTAGCCAAAAGCATCTACATACTATAAATATAATTATAACAAACTAATGTAGATATTGAAATCATTACTTTAACAAGAAATTAGAAAATTTCCCCAAAAGGTCAACCTGGGCCCATGTCTCAGAATCGGGTAAAAGTCACAAATCCAAACACCTGTTCAACCACGAGTCCACCCATACAAAAATTACACATATCTGATACCAAACATTGATCAAAACCTCAAAATTTGGTCTAAGAACTCTACACTTTTTTCCCCCAACTTCTCAACCCAACTTACCCAATTTTTTTCTCTGAAAGTCCCACAAACTTTCGCCTCAATCCGAGCTCTATATCTCAAAATATGAAGAAAATTGAAAACCCTCGATTTTAAACCTTCTACCCATCACTTTCCGTTTTTGCGGTCCAAAATCTACTTATGTGGTACCACACTTGCTATGGAATCTACGCATCTGTGGAGCTCAATAAAGCTCCCAGACTTTTCCCTAAGCACCAAAATCCGCATCTGCGGAAACGCTTGTGCACCCAGTTGTCCGCTTTTGCGAATAACCAGACCACCTTAGTTCCCTCCCTCTTCGCTTCTGCGAACCTTCTTCTGCAGGAGAGACTCTGCTTTTACGAACTTCTTGTCGCACCTGCGACCACTGGCCCCCTTCTTCAGGACCTCTTCTGTGCTCTCCCTCTCACTTCTCGAGCTCGCAGTTGCGATCAAACTTGCGCACGTCTAACTGCACAAGAACTGGTGCACTTCAGCTATTCTTTAAGTCTCAAATCCGATCCATTAACCATCCAAAACTGCCCCGAGGCCTCCGGGACCTCAACTAAATTCTTTAACAAGTCCTAAAACATCATATAAACTTAGTCGAACCTTCAAATCACATCAAACAACGTTAAAACTATGAATTGTGCATCGATTCAAGCCTAATGAACTTTAGAAATTCAAACTTCTACTCCGATGTTGAAACCTATCAAATCATGTCCAATTGACCTCAAATTTTATACACAAGTCATAATTGACATTACGGACCTACTCCAACTTCAGGAATCAGAATTCGACCCCGATATCAAAAAGTCCACCCCTGGTCAAACTTTTCAAAAATCATCTAACTTTCCAAGTTTCACAAATTAAAGCCGAAATGACCTGCGGGCCTCCAAATCAATATCCCTACATGATCCTAAAACTAAAATCAACCTACGGAGCTATTGGAATTGTCGAAGATCCATCCCTGAGTTGTCTTCACACAAATCAAACTACAGTCAATTCCTACGACTTGAACTTCTATTTTATGGACTATGTGTCCCATTTCACTCTGAATCCCAAAACCAAACCTCCCTTCAAGTCACGTAACCATAGAATGCCATAAAGGGAGCAATAAACAGGGTTCAGGGTTAATACTCTTAAAACTACCAGCCGTGTCATTACAACACCGTAGAATTGTGACGTGGTCGATTTCGTGGAACTATATAGTTGAATAATCTTGTCGTTATCCATGTATTCTCCACGTGTTAGAGAAATTGCACTGAAAGTCATGTTAAAAATCATGCTTAGGCTACATGTTGGTACTATTTTACTCAGTCACAGTTATTATCTACATATCATATCTCGTTCTCAGTTGCAATAAATTTATACATTATATCATCATTTTTTGGGCTGATTATCATGATTATTGTGAGCCCGAGAGACTGGAGAGATTATTTACTGAGTGAGGCTGAGGGCCTGATTGTGAGGATATTTATAGGATCGGGCTACATGTATCATATTTATTGATTCATGAAAAGATTGGCTTATTATAGTGCTTGGGATGGATTTTCCCCTCAGGAGTCTGCACACCCACTGTGAGAGCAGGTACCTACTGAGTGCGAGTTCAAGTGTGGAGCGCGTGTGCCAAGTAATTGGGAGGAATGAGTGACTGTAAGGATGGAGTTACTGTGAAGAATGAGTGACTGTAAGGATGAAGTGAATGGGAGGACTGAGTGATTGATATTCTGAGAGTATGCATATGATTTCATCATTGTTTTGTACTTTAGTTGGCATACATAACTGACATATAGATATCAAGATGTACCATATATTTTTTCAATTGAACTTGACATATCTTACCTGTTTGAGTTTTAATTGTTAAATTTAGAAGCATGTCTACCTTTCCATACTGTATTTTTGTAATTTAACTGTAAGTGTGAAGCTCGTCGCTGCTTTCAGCCCAATAGTTAGACTTGTTACATGCTAAGTTGGTTGTACTAATGATACACCCTACATTTCGTATGCAGGACTAGGTGTTTCCAGACACGGTGGTAGTTGATTCTTAGAGTTTTCAGTCATTCAGACATTTTCGGGGTAGCTTCCCTGGCGTTTGTAGACCTTAAATCCCCTCCCCTATCCCTTAGTTTTTATTTATTCAGTTTCTGATTTCTTAGACAGAGTATCAGACTTTGTATTGTATAGATACACATGTACTCAGTGACACCCTGGTTTTGGAGAACTTCTGTATCGAGTTGTGACGGTTTTTATCAATTTTTATGAGATTTTTACTTATTTAAACATGTTTTAGTATATTTTAAATTTGAAAATATTGTAAATGTCTGAGTTGTCCCCTTGCCTAGTATCATGATAGGTGCCATCACGACAGATTGAATATTGGGTCGTGATAGGAAGATCATTGTATGTTGCACAAGTACGTCCAATTTTCTTTTGTATATTTTTATATGGATAATTATTTATTAGATAACTATGGTATTGGTGATTTAGTATGATTCTTCAGAACAAAACAAGGAGGAATACATTGCATATGATGAGTTCTATGAAGATCTGTTATAAGTGCAGAATTTATGAATATAAAATTATTTGAGAAAATTCTTTTGTATGTGTCTACTTTTAATCGCGCACAGTCCAGAACAAAAATAATTTGAGTTGAATTTTTATTAACTCATACATATATGCGACAACTATTAGTCATTGGATTAAACTCAAGCTTTTTATGTACTTTTTCTTATGTTCATACAAGAATGGACTGATAACAACTATATATATGTAACGACCCGGCCGATCATTTTGAGCAATTGCATCCAACTTGACAGTTTGAGGTAATGAGTATCTTCACATAGAGTATTATGAATTGCGTGAATTGTTGTTGTCACGACCCAACTATAGATTGTAATGGCGCCCAACATCGTTGTTAGGCTAGCCAACATTTAATTATTCATTTTAAATATTTTAAAATCATAAATCTTGTTTAAATATAGAGGCTAGTGCATTAAAATAAATCTTAGTTTTCTTACAGTCTAATAAAAATATAAGGTAAAAGTGTGACAATGTAAAATGATCCATATATAATTTTCTAGAACAACCTCCAAAATCCGGTATCAGAAAATATAAATAACTATGATGGAGACTTTGTATGCCGCGGATCGTAACATGGAATGCAACTCACCTTAAAGTCCCCGCAACAGTTGTGCCTTTGCGCCCAAAAGGCCACCAGACATGTATATACATATACCTCCACAATAAGTGCAGAAAGTCTAGCATGAGTACGTAAATCAACGCGTACCCAGTAAGTATCTATTCTAACCCCGGAGAAGTAGTGACGAGGGGTCGACATCAACACTTACTAGAGGTCTAGTAAAGCAATATAATACATCATAAGCACATATGAAGCACAGCACAGTAATGGGGGTAAAACTTTAAGTTACATAATCTTCCATAAATTTCTTTTAAAGATATAAATTTCTTAGTCTCGTATCCTATTTCATCAGCTCGGAAGATATCAAGTGCCAATATCAAATATTTACCTTGAAAATGGTAATTACAATTATGTTTGATTATGTGGTTCTAGAAAATATGATCTATTTTAATACCAGTTGTTTAGGCAGTAGATGCTTGGTTAGAGGTGAGAAAACGAAATAAGAGCTAAGGGTAGCTTGCTTCCGTAGATGACTCGAGCAGTGGCTCGAAAGATGATGAAGATGAGGGTGAAGTACCCGAGGGGGAAGAGGTCGTTGAAGACCTGGGGGCCGAGGGCTGAGACACTGAAAGCATAACCTCCGAGGGGGCCGTTGAAGGCACACCCTAGCTGTAGATTAGGTTTTCATTTATTCTTTTTCCTTTGTGCAAGGGCTCCGATTTTGATCTTTGTAAATATGATTTACGATCCTCTATCATATATAAAAGGTCTTTCATTATTCCTTGTTTTGGAACAGGTTTGTCACGCCCCAAGACCGAGGGACGAGACCGGCGCCTAACCGGATGAACCCGGTCAAGCGGACCTGGATTGCGTTTCCTACCCAACACATTTTCCCGTGGTCATAACGTACATTTATAAGTGAAACAACAAAGTAGAATCAAAGCATGTGTTTACAACATAAGTCAAATTTCCTCTTTTAACGTTTTCAACATTTAATCTTCCCAAAACATACATTCTAAAATACAACACTCCGGATACAGGATCGTGATTACAAACGAGCACGACAACTAACCTAAATACATATATACAACCCACATAATGTCTACAAAGCCTCTAAAGATACATAGAAGAGTATATAAACTTGCGGCAACAAGGCCCCGGCTATGCCTTAACAGAACAGAATATGCAAAAGAAGATGGCATAGACTACGCACGATCCAGAAAGGAAGTGGGGCTCACCAAAACTGCTGAGGAGATGAAAGGAAGGCTCCACTATCGGCGGAACGAGCTACCTTCTATAGAACCACTTACATCCATATAAAATATATAGCGCCCCTTGCAAAAGGGACGTTAGTACCATGGAATAGTACTAGTATGTATGAACAAGCTTTACTCTAAGTAAAATCAAACAATACACAGATAGGAGACAGTCACAGAAACCAAACAAATACTTCACAGAGATACAGGAAACACAAATGAGAGTTCCACAGTTTCTTATATCAATCGTTCTCCTGTTGCGGCGCGCAACCCGATCCAACTTTACAATCATATTCCACCCTTATTTTTTCTATTGCGGCGTGTAACCCGATCTCACCTTACAATCACATTACACCCTTATTACTTCTGTTGCAGCGTGCAACCTGATCCCACCTTACGATCACATTTGATAGAAACATCAACCAATCAATTCAATCACAAGGATTTTCATCATCAAGAATATACATTCGTAACAACAAAATAACCATGTGAAATCAATTCCATGGTAATCTTTACCAAATAGTGAGTCATATACGGTATACCATCAACATATAGTTCAATTAGATAAATCCACATTTCCTTTCCATTACATAGATACATTCAACAATTTGATTCGTTACCATTTCTTTTGTTTTGCAGCACATCCGCTCATACCGATGTATTCAACATTTAACGAGCTTTGCACATGATAGAATAAGCACAAAGAATCAACTTTTCACAATCTCATATAGCATGGTGGTGTGGTAATCAACTAGAATAATTAGAGAACAAAATCTTACGCCTCAACACATTAGAACAATCGACTAACATATTCATAAGCCAGAAACTCATATCGAATGCTCGGACACCAACAAGGTGACTCTACAAAGATTAAAGTTAGCCATACATACCTCGAGTCAAAAATTCCCCTTTAATACCTATTCTCAACCCACCGGACCTTCTATCACCTCCAATCTAATTTACAAGATGCCATGTTTAGACTTAGAATTATAAATCATGAACTCATTTGGGCATTTTATCAAACACTATGTGATCCTTTAGATTAACTAGCCCCTTTTTAGTGAAAGATTGCCCTTACTTCCCTTTGTTAGATTATGGTAGATTATTCACATGCATGCAAGGTCTTAACTCTCATCTTCAAGAACCAACCTATGTGTGTCCCATTCTAACTAAAATCTGAAAATTTGGGGAAATAGGGTGGAGGCTTACCTCTTACGGTGAAGAAGATGACAACTACTCGATTAATTCTAGGCCTGAGTAGAATTGGAGGACCAACTTGGGGAAGATGAGGACTTCTCTCACTAAAACCCACTCTCACTTCTCTCTATTTTGATAAGATAGTCTTTAAAAATGAAGGGGAGGGGTGTTTTATTAAACTGGGGGTCGGGTTTTAAAATTAGAAATTAGAAGCCCCGAAGAAGGTATGCGGTCAGGAATGTGATCGCATTCCTGTTATGTGGTCCGCATACCTGTCGCATAAATCGCCTTAAGATGGGCCAAAAAGGAAAGAAGACTGCCCAGGCATGCGACCACTATACGGTCTGCATACCTCTTATGCGATCGCATAGTGCGTCACATAACTCCCTCCGCAAAAATAGAGGTGCAAGAATGCGACAACTATGAGGCCCGCATTCGTGAAATGCGATCACATTATGGGCCGCATAGCTGTCCTCAAAATGGATAGCAACTGTCCAGGTATGCGACCACTATGCGGTCTGCATACCTGACCTGTAATCGCATAGTGGACCGCAGACCCGCGCAATTCTGGAAAATTTTATCTTTTAAGTCCCGAGGGTACTTTTTACTCCACAAGGGTCCGTCTTAAGAATTTCTACAGTTATAACCACATGGGAACCCATTCGGACTTTATTTTTAGACATGAAATTTTTTGGGTATTTACATTCTCCCCCACTTAGAATCATTCGTCCTCGAATGAGGATCGGGGAATCACATAGTTAAGAGAACACAAATTTTTTTACTAACTGCGATATTTCCTGAAAATTTCGCCAGAGTTTCCTTTGTAATTAGGCCTATTTACCTATCAGAGAGCCCCCGAAACACATTTTAACCAATTCCACAAATTTTTAGTTACTCTATCAACTTGCACATAATCTGGTCATTTCAACAAGTTGCATATAATTCAATTACTTCCACAAGCCTCACATAGTTTAGTTAACTCCACAAATTTGCACATAATTCAACTATTACAATGAGTTGCACATAATTCAGCTATTTCAAGGATTTGCACATGATCCAACTAATCACAACAACATATACATTTATGGAACAAAGTTTGAGAAGTCACAATAGTAGGGTAATTAGGGGAGTAGAGTGTTCTTGCACAAAATTTGACACCAATGTAATTGCTTAGAGATGACAACTTTCAAAACCACTACAGGACTTATTCAAACAAGTGGGGCCCATGTGGCTTCTTCTACTTGTTGACTCCTCCATAATACTTTGACCGAAGCGACCTCTTTGTTCCTCAACCTACGAACTTACCTATAAAGAATAACAACCGGAACCTCTTCATATGACAACTTTTCATTAATTTCAATGGTCTCAACCGGCACGATGACAGATGGATCTCAAACTACCTTCTTCAGCATGGACACATGAAACACCGAGTGCACTAATGACATCTCAGGGGGTAATTCCAGCCTATACGCCACCTTCCCTATCCTTTGAGGAATCTTATATGGCCCGACATACCTTGGGCTCAATTTCTCTTTCTTCCCAAACCGCATCACTCCTTTCGTGGGAGACACCTTCAAGAATACCCAATCATCTACTTGAAACTCCAAATGTCTTCGACGAATGTCCGTATAGGATTTCTGACGACTCTGAGAAGTCTTCATCCTCTCCTGAATGACTCTAACTTTTTTCATAGCTTGGTGCACAAGATCCGGTCTTAGCAGTTCCGCCTCACCAACCTCGAACCATCCAATCGGAGACCTACACCTCCTTCCGTACAATGCCTCAAATGGGGCCATCTGAATACTAGCATGGAAACTATTATTATAAGTAGATTCTATAAGCTACAAGTAATCATCCCAGCTACCCTTGAAATCTAATACACAAGCCCGTAACATATCTTCAAGCGTCTGAATGGTCTCATCTGCCTGACCGTCCGTTTGCGGGTGGAAATTTGTGTTGAGATTTACCTGCGTACCTAAACCTTGCTGAAATTTCTTCCAAAAGTTAGTTGTGAACTGGGACCCTCGATCCGAGATAATAGATACTGGAGTGCCATGGAGCCTGACTATTTCTTTGATACACAACTGAGCGTACTGTTCTGCAGTATCGGTGGACTTGTCTGGCAAGAATGCACCGACTTCGTGAGCCAATCCACTATTACCCAAACTGAGTCGAACCTACACGGAGTGCAAGGTAACCCCACCACAAAGTCCACATTGATCATTTCCCATTTCCACGTCGGTATTTCCATAAGCTGTGCCAACCAACCGGGCCTCTGATGCTCGGCCTTCACTTACTGACAATTTGGACATCTAGCCACAAAGTCCGGAACACATAGCCTCCTTTGGCACCACAAAACACCGTCATCATTGTCGAGTGAAATGTTGTAGTCTTGTGATTCAGAATTGCTTCTCTCAACTGTGCCAAAGTTGGATCCCTGAATTTCTTTCCCTTGACTTTTGCTACAAGCGAAGAATCCGCTCCATTACGCACCACGACATTTCCTTCATCTGAGGCTGAAAGACATACCCCCAGACTGGCCAACTGATAAACCTCCCGAGCCAAAGGCCTCTGACCTGCTTCCAAATGATCCAAGCTACCCATGGATTTCCGACTAAGAGCGTCGACTACCACATTCGCCTTTCCTGGATGGTACAAAATATTCATATCATAATCCTTGAGCAATTCTAACCACCTCTGCTGCCTTAAGTTCAACTTCTTCTGTTTGAATAAGTACTGAAGACTCTTGTTGTATGTGAACACGTCCACATGGGCCCCATAAAGATAATGACATCATATCTTCAATGCAAACACAACCACTGCGAGCTCCAAATCATACATCGGGTAATTATTCTCGTGATTCTTGAGCTGCCTAGAAGCATATGCTATTACCTTACTACATTGCATCAATACACACCCCAAACCAACCCTTGAAGCATCAAAATACACCAAAAACCCTTCAGAACCTTCTGGCAAGGTCAACACTGGCGCCGAAGTCAATCTTGATTTCAATTCTTGAAAACTCTTTCCGCAAGCATCTGACCACTGAAACTTAACCGCTTTCTGCGTCAGCTTAGTCAATGGGGAGGCGAGGGTAGAGAATCCCTCCACGAACCTCCGATAATATCTAGCCAAAACCAAGAAACTATGAATCTCTGTCGGGGTCGTTGGTCTAGGCCAATCCTTTACCGCTGCAATCTTTTGGGGATCAACTCGAATCCCTTCCCTAGAAACAACATGGCCCAAAAAGGTGACTGATTCTAGCCAAAATTCACAAAACTTTGCATACAACCGGTGCTGATGAAGAGTCTGCATAACTGCCCTGAGGTGATTAACATGATCTTCCTAACTTCGCGAATAAGCAAGGATATCGTCAATGAAGACAATCACAAATGAGTCAAGAAACTGTTTGAAAACCCGATTCATAAGATCCATAAAAGTTGTTGGGGCGTTGGTTAGCCCAAGAGACATTACCAGAAATTTAAAGTGCCTATATCGAGTTCTGAAGGCAGTCTTAGGAATATCCTGCTCCTTGATCTTTAACTAGTGATACCCGGACCGCAAATCAATCTTTGAGAAGAACTTAGCACCTTGCAACTGGTCGAACAAATCATCTATCCGAGGCAATGGGTATTTATTTTTTATGGTGACCTTGTTGAGCTGCCAATAATAAATACACATCCGAAGCGATCTGTCTTTCTTTCTGACAAAAAGAACCGGCGCACCCCAAGGCGACACACTTGGCCGAATGAAACCTTTTTCTAATAGATCTTTCAATTGTTCTTTTAACTCTCTCAATTCTGCTGGCGCCATTCGGTAGTGTGGAATAGATATTGGATGTGTATCGGTCAATACATCAATCCCGAAATCGATCTCTGTATCTGGTGGAATCCCAGGAAGCTCGTCTGGAAACACTTCAAGAAATTCATTCACAACAGGCACATATTCGGGAGCAGGCACCTCTGAAGTGGTGTCCGCAACCCAGACCAAATGGTAGATGAACCTTTTTCTGATCATCTTTGAGGCCTTAAGGTAGGAAATAAGCCTATCTCTTGGCACAATATTATTCTCCTCCCACTCGATAACTGGTTCATTAGCAAACTCGAGCCTCATAATTCTAGTTTGGTAGTCGAGTTTAGCAAAGCACGAATAGAGCCAATCCATGCCCATGATTACATCAAAGTCTACCATTTCTAACTCAATAAAATCGGTTGTGGTATCCTAACCACGCACCATGACAACACAATTTATACAGACTCGCACAACCATAATAGAATCACCAACCAGAGTCGACATAGAGAACGGCTCGTGAAGCTGTTCGGGTTCTATCCCAAAACTTGAAGCAATAAATGGAGTAACATATGACAAAGAAGACCCGGGATCAATACGAGCATAAACATCATATGACTGAACAATTAGAATACATGTGACAACATCTGGAGAATCCTCCGCACAATGACAACCACTCAAAGCATAGAACCACGCCCTGCTGGAGCTGGAGGGCCACGGGCTGGAGGGCGTATTGAAGATGTAGCGGCTGAAGAACTGGATGGCTGAGCAGTGCCCCTACCCGTGTCCTGACTGGGTGCACGACAGTCTCGCTGAACATGGCCTCTCACCCCACACCTATAGAATACTGGTATGTCCAAGTAACAGGGCTCAGAATGAAAACTCTCGCACTTAGGGCATGGGTCCCTCCGCTACTGCTGGAACCTCTCACCTGAACGACCCGACTGATGGAACCTCCTGTTGTCTGAACCTGGTCCAACGTGACCTCCCTTCTGATAACTGTGCCCTGATGGAGGCGCACTGGCTGAGGGCTGAGCATAGGACTGAGATGGCCTTGATTACCCTCTCCTAAGGGCTGCTCTCCATTCTCCAACTAAACTCCTAGGATTGCCCACTGACCGGGCCCTACTACTACTCTCCCTCTCCATTCTTATCTTTAATTTCCCAGCCTTCGTAGCTTGGGCAAATCCCACAATCTTCTCGTAGTTCATATCTGAATGCAGAGCAGCTGTAGCAGCTTCATTAATAACCAAGGGACCAAGGCCCTGAACAAACCGACGAACTCTAGCCTCTATAGTAGACACCATGTGAACAACATATTTGGACAAGCACACAAACTCCATATGATACTCCCACACGCTCATGTTTCCCTGCTTAAGGGCCTCAAACTCTGTAGCATGGGCTTCCATAATCTCGGCAGGCAAGAAATGACCCATAAGGGCATCCACAAACTCTTCCCACCTCGCCGGAGGGCTCCGCTCTATCTTAGTATCCCTCATAACTCGGAGGATCTTGTAAATCTCATCAATAAACTCATGAGGATCAGCCTCTAGGTCGGTGCCTATGAACTCTGGAGGGGCTAACCGCAGAAACTGGTTGACTCTGGAACCTGAAGAATCCCCTGGCTCGCTAGAGGACGTAGGGGCAGCATTTGATCTTTGGGTCTGAGAGGCCACTAACTAGGTCAACATTTGGATAGCTTCCCTAAGGTCCCCATCAGAATTACCGGGACCGGAAGCTGGAGTTGGAGGTGGGCCAGGAATATAAGTGGGAGGGATTTTAGCACCCTCCGCTGGGGTAGGAATATGAATAGTCTGGCCTAGAGTGGAGGAGTCAAGATGATTTGTGGTCGGGGAATCATTCGCACCCGCACCATCAGCTGGAGAATTTATGACCACTCTTGGGGTGGCATTGGCCTCTAGGCCAAGTCGAACTCTCTTCTTGGGTTCCATTTACTGAAAATTTGAACAATGCACGAGTTAGAGATAGACAACCTCACCTTTCACCACATCGTACGATATAGAGTAGCAACAAAAGGGTACTTTCCTAAATATCCATGCAACCCCCTAATAATAGATGTGGTCGACAACACACCGATAAGAAGGGCTCTACTATACATGGCTCCGAGACATGCTAGGACACTTTTTAAAACCTGAGGCTCTGATACCAAGTTTTTCATGCCCCAAAACCGAGGGACGAGATCGGCGCCTAACCGGATGAACCCGGTCAAGCGGACCTGGATTGCCTTTCCTACCAAACGCATTTCCCCGTGTTCATAATGTACATTTATAAGTGAAATAGCAAAATAGAATCAAAGCACGTGTTTACAACATAAGTCAAATTTCCTTTTTTAACATTTTCAACATTTAATCTTCCCAAAACATACACTCTAAAATACAACACTCCCGATACGGGATCGTGATTACAAATGAGTACGAAAACTACCCCAAATACATATATATAACCCACATAATGTCTATGGAGCCTCTAAAAATACGGAGAAGAGTATATAAACTTGCCAGCAACAAGGCCCCGGTTATACCTTAACAGAACAGAATATGCAAAAGAAGATGGTATAGACTACGCACGACCTCGAAAGGAAGTGGGGCTCACCAAAACTGTGGAGGAGATGAAAGGAAGGCTCCACTAACGGCGGACCGAGCTACCTGCTATAGAACCACCTACATCCATATAAAATATGTAGCGCCCCTGGCAAAAGGGACGTTAGTACCATGGAATAGTACTAGTATGTATGAACAAGCTTTACTCTAGCTAAAATCAAACAATACACAGATAGGAGACACTCAAAGAAACCAAACAAATACTGCACAGAGATACAGGAAACACAAATGAGAGTCCCACAGTTTCTTATTCAATCGTTCTACTGTTGCGGCGCACAACCCGACCTCACCTTACAATCACATTACAACCTTATTACTTTTGTTGCGGAGTGCAACCCGATCCCACCTTACGATCACATTTGATAGCAACATCACCAATCAATTCAATCACAAGGATTTTCATCATCAAGAAATACATTCGTAACAACAAAATAACCATATGAAATCAATGCCATAGTATCTTTACCAAACAGTGAGTCATATACGCATACCGTGAACATATAGTTCAATTAGATAAATCCACATTTCCTTTCCATTACTTGATACACATTATTTAGCACTTAGATACATTCAGCAAATTTATTTGTTACCATTTCTTTCATTTTGCAACACATCCTCTCATACCGATGTATTTAACATTTAACGAGCTTTGCACATAATACAATAAGAACAAAGAATCACCTTTTCACAATCTCATATAGCATGGTGACATGGTAATCAACTAGGACAATCAGAGAACAGAATCTTACGCCTCAACACATTAGAACAATCGATTCACATATGCATAAGCCAGGAACTCATACCGAATGCTCGGACACCAACAAGGTGACTCTACGAAGATTAAAGTTAGCCATACATACCTCGAGTAAAAAATTCCCCTTTAATACCTATTCTCAACCCACCGGACCTTCTATACCCTCCAATCTAATTGACAAGATGCCATGTTTAGAATTAGAATTAGAAATCATGAACTCATTTGGGCATTTTATCAAACACTATGTGATCCTTTATATTAACTAGCCTTTTTTTAGTGAAAGATTTCCCCATCTTACTTCCCTTTGCTAGATTATGGTAGATTATTCACATGCATGTAAGGTCTTAACTCTCATCTTCAAACCAACCAATGTGTGTCCCATTCTAACTAAAATCTGAAGATTTAGGGAAATGGGGTGGAGGCTTACCTCTTATGGTGAAGAATATGACAGCTACTCAATTAATTCCAGGCCTGAGTAGAGATGGAGGACCAACTTGGGGAAGATGATGACTTCTCTCACTAGAACCCACTCTCACTTCTCTCTGTTTTGATCAGATAGTCTTTAAAAATGAAGAGGAGGGGTATTTTATTAAACTGGGGGTCGGATTTTAAAATTAGAAATTAGAAGTCCCAAAGCAGGTATGCTGCCAGGAATGCGATCACATTCTTGTTATGCGGTCCGCATACCTGTCGCATAAATGGCCATCAGATGGGCCAAAAAGGAAAGCAGACTGCCCAGGCGTGCGACCACTATGCGGTCCACATACCTGTTATGCGATCGAATAGTGCGTCATATAACTCCCTCTGCAAAAATAGGGTGCAAGAATACGACAACTATGCGGCCCGCATTGAATGAGATCGCATTATGGGTCGTATAGTTGTCCTCAAAATGGATAGCAGTTGTCCAGGTATGCGACCACTATGCGGTCCGCATACATGATCTGCGATCGCATAGTGGACCGCAGACCCGCGCAATTATGGAAAATTTAATCTTTTAAGCCTCGGGGGTACTTTTTACTCCACAAGGGTCCATCTTAAGAATTTCTACAGTTATAACCACCTGGGAACCCGTTCGGGGAATTGTTTTTAGACTTGAAATTTTTGGGTCTTTACAAGGTTCTTATGTCTACCGACGATTAGTCCGATAAATGGGACTTAGAAATGAAAACTTTGGGGTTATAAATTGGCCCTGGGGATTTTTAGGCTGGCCCGTGGGATCTCACGCATTGGGTCGGTACGACCTTTGATGTTGTTGGCGACTCGGTCTCTCGCGCATTTGGCCTTGAGGCGCTTTAGTTAACCATTTAGGGCTCAGTCTCCGAGTCAAGTTTCGACTCGAGCTCATCGACCCTTAGGTTTTTAGATTGGCCCTGAGGCACTTTGGGTCGGTACGACTTGGGCTCTTACTCGTTAGGTCGGTACGACCTTCAATGTAGCTGGTGACTTGGGCTCTTACGCATTTGGCCCTTAGGTGCTTTAGTTAATCGTTTTGGGCTCAGTCTCCGAGTGAGTTTTTGACTCGAGCTCATCGGCCCTGAGGCGCTTTGGGTCACTACAACCTGTAGCTGGCGACTTGGGCTCTTATGCAGTAGGTCGGTATGACCTTCGGCGTAGCTGGCGACTTGGGCTCTTAGACATTTGGCCCTTAGGTGCTTTAGTTAACCCTTTTGGGCTCAGTCTCCGAGTCGAGTTTTGACTCGAGCTCATCGGCCCTCAGGTTTTTAAATCGGCCCTAAGGCTCTTTGGGTCAGTATAACCTGTAGCTGGTGACTTGGGCTCTTACGTGTTAGGTCGGTACGACCTTTGGTGTAGCTAGCGACTTGGGCTCTTACGCATTAGGTCGATACGACCTTTAGTGTAGCTGGCGACATGGGCTCTTACGCTTTAGGTCGGTACGACCTTTAATGTAGCTGGCGACTTGGGCTCTTACGCTTTAGGTCTGTACGACCTTTAACCATTTATTTTCGATATTTTTTCGAAGTAATTGGAGGCCTGTTATTTTATGGCGATAGTCAGACGTCTACGAATCGCGTTAGTTTGGCCAGAGCCTTATGACGGCGGTCATCATATTTGGTCGTAGCCTTTAGTCCCCGAGTGAGATAGCCTCGGTGTCTATATCAATGGTATGCCTTTTTAGGGGTCTTACAAGTTCGATATATAGCCTTGACTTTGGTATCGGTATTATGCCTTTTTCAGGTCTTACAAATGTGTGCATGCCTTGCTTGAGGTCTTACAGATTTAATATTGCCTCATGGAGGTCTTATGAGCTCGAGGTTTCCGTCCCTGAGGGCTTATGGCTTCAAATTTTTGATGACTCGATGGGGTGAAAGTCGAAAACAGTCCCCGAGTCGGGGTTGATATTGCCTCATGGAGGGCTTATGAGCTCGAAGTTGCCGTCCCTGAGGTCTTATGTCTTTGAGTTTTTGATTACTCGATGCGGTGACTGCCGAGGACAGTCCCCGAGTCGGGGTTAATATTGCCTCATGGAGGTCTTATGAGCTCGAAGTTGCAGGCCCTGAGGTCTTATGGCTTCGAGTTAGATAGCTTGATGAGCCGACAGTCGAGGACAGTCCCCGAGTCAGAGTTGATATTGCCTCATGTATGGCTTATATTGTTGATATCGCCTCATGGAGGGCTTATGTTGTTGATATTGCCTCATAGAGGGCTTATGTTGTTGAAGTTGCCGGCCCTGAGGTCTTATGGCTTGGATATTTTGGTGACTCGATGGGGTGACTGTCGATGACAGTCCCCGAGTGGTCGGTAAATTTTTTGCACAGGGGCCGTTTCGTGTGAAAATGGAAAATTTCTTTGACACGCGAAGTGTTTTGATGATAAAAGATTCTTCTTTGATTACTTGGTACAAGTATACATTTTTCACCATCGAGGGTTCAATTATTCTATGTGGACATGGTTCATTCGACCGTTTGGTCCTGTACATTGTTCTCCTGTCGAGACCCTCTTTGGCTCATTTTGGTTTCTACGAAGAGGTGATCTCCCGAGGGGATGCCCCCCAGTATTTGAGGCTGATTGAAGAGAAGCCTTGGATACTTGCTGAGTTCTCCTTAGGTAGAATATAGGTGTTGCCTCGTTAAAAAACCTTGTCGGTAAAACCCATTTGGGATAAAATCCAACACGAGGGAAAAAGAGCGCAACGCAAGCTTTGAAACCTAAGGTCTTTGAGTTGGAGGGTGTTGTGGTGTCTTGCATCGGTCACCTTTGAAAAATTATTGTGAGGCACGAAATGAAAAGGCAGAAGGATATATCTTAGCAATAATAGCGCCTGAGCATTTATACGTTCCAATTGTTTGGAAGTTGCTCGCCTTCCATAGTCCCGAGTTTGTAGGACCTTTTGTCGATTACTCCGAGGACGCGGTACGGTCCTTCCCAGTTCGGGACCAACTTTCCTTCTTTAGGGTTTCGATTGCTTAGGGTGACTATTCCTAGGACTAATTCCCCAAGTCCAAAATGTCAGAGATTTGTTCTCCTGTTATAGTATCTTTCGATCCTTTGTTTTTGGGAAACCATTCAGACTAGCGAAGCTTCTCGCCTCTCATCTAATAGTTTGAGGGCCGTAATCATGGCCTTATTGTTTGAGTCCTATGTGGTATGTCGGAATCTAGAGCTTGGCTCTCTGATCTCAACCAGTATCAAAGCCTCGGACCCGTAAACCAAAGAGAACGGTGTCTCTCATGTGCTCAATTTAGAGGTTGTCCGATATGCCCATAGCACCTCGGGTAGCATTTCCCTCCATTTTCCTTTCGCATTTTCTAACTTCTTTTACAAGTTCTAAATGATGGTTTTGTTTGTGGACTCGGCCTGACCATTTCCACATGGGTGGTAGGGCGTTGATAGGATTCTTTTGATTTTGTGATCCTCGAGAAACCATGTTACTTTGCCTATGATGAACTACTTTCCGTTGTCATAGGTTATCTTGGAGGGGGTCTCAAATCGGCATATTATGTGATCCCAGATGAAGTTGATGACTTCTCTTTCTCTTATCTTCTCATAGGGCTGTGCTTCCACCCATTTTGAGAAGTAGTCAGTCATAAATAGAATAAATCTAGCCTTAACTGGCGTCGTTGGTATGGGACCGACGATATCCATTCCCCAATGGCCATGGGGATAACACTGAATGTAGATGTCCACTGGTTTGGTGGATCATTGGTGCAAATCTTTGACACTTGTCGCATTTTTGGACGAATTCTTGGTGTCCCTCTCCATGGTATCCCAGTAGTAACCTGCTCTGATCATCTTTCGAATTAAGGAATCGGCACCGAAGTGATTTTCGCAGGTACCCTCGTGGATTTATACGTAATCAGTGTCTCCTGGCCCCAAGCATACTTCTAGGGGCCCATTGAAGGTTTTTCTGTATAAAGTTCTATTCTCGTCGAGTGAAAATCGGGCCGCTCTGGTCTGAAGGGCCCTTGATTCTTTTTGGTCTATGGGCAGATTCCCACTTTCAAAATAATCGAGGTACTTATTTCTCCAATCCCATGTCAGGATAGTGGAGTTGATTTCAGCATGGCCTTCTTCATTGATAGCTGAACAACAGCACCAGAGAGTATGTCGTCTTCCCCGACGGATGATCCCAGGTTCGCGAGTGCATCTGCCTCGTTGTTTTGCTCTCGAGGTATGCGGACAAGAGTCCATTATTTGAAGCGATGTAAAGTGACTTACTGTCTAGGTACCGTTTCATCGTGTCCTCTCGAAGCTCAAAGCTTCCATTTGCTTCGTTTACTAACAGAAGGGAATCACACTTTGCTCTGATGACTTCAGCCCCTAGGCCTTTGGCCAATTCGAGATCTGAAATCATAGCCTCGTACTCGGCTTCATTGTTAGTCAGTTTTGCAATTTTTATAGATTGTCTAATCATGCCACCCGTAGGTAGCTTCAGGACTATGCTGAGTCTGTACCCTTTCACGTTCGAGGCACCGTCGGAAGGTCCATACCCTGATGTTGTGCCTGCCTTTTGTAGAAGTTTTTTTTCTACCTCGGGCACAAGGGCGGGCGTAAATTCAGCCACGAAGTTTGCCAAAATTTGGGATTTAATAGCCGTTCGGGGATGATATTCGATATGATATCCCCCTATCTCGATGGCCCATTTGGTCAGTCGGCCTGATAATTCGGGTTTATGCAATATATTTCGAAGGGGGTATGTCATTAAAACACATATATGGTGACATTGAAAATAAGGCTTCAATTTTCGAGATGCACTTATTAATGCAAGCGCTAATTTTTCTAAGTGTGGATACCTGGTTTCATCATCTCCCAGGGTTCGACTCACATAGTAGACAGGGAATTGAGTACCTTGATCATCTCGAACCAACACGCCACTTACCGCTACCTCGGACACTACTAAGTACAAATATAGCGTCTCGTCTTCCTTCAAGGTGTGGAGCAAAGGTGGGCTCGAGAGCTACCGTTTTAACTCCTCCAGGGCGTGCTGGCACTCCGAGGTCCACTCAAAGTTGTTTTTCTTTTTAAGTAAGGAGAAAAAGCCATGACTTCGATTTGATGATCTCGAGATGAATCGGACTAACACCGCTATCCACCCGGTTAGCCGTTGTACGACCTTCACATTGTTTACCACCGTGACTTCTTCGATGGCCTTGATTTTGTCAGGGTTGGTTTGATACCATGAAGCCTAAAAATTTGCCTGAACTTATGCCGAAGGCGCATTTCTCGGGGTTGAGCTTCATGTTGTAGCTTCTAAGGATGTCGAAAGTTTCCTGCAAATGAGTCAAATGGTCCTCTGCATGCAGGGACTTAACTAGCATGTCATCAATGTAAAACTCCATGGATTTTCCTATTTGTTGTTCGAACATCTTATTAACTATGCGCTGGTATGTGGCCCCTGCATGTTTTATCCCGAAGGGCATTACATTGTAGCAGTATGTGCCATACTTCGTGTTGAACGAAGTTTTTTCCCTATCCCGGAGTTCATTTGAATTTGATTATACCCGGAGTAGGCGTCGAGAAAGGTGAGGATCTCGTGGCCAGCCGTGGCATCAATCAATCAATCAATGTTGGGAAACGGGAATGAATCTTTAGGGCATGCTTTATTTAATTCTTTATAATCTACGCACATTCTTAACTTGTTCCGTTTTTTGGGAACCACTACTACATTGGCCAACTATTCGGGATATTTTACTTCCCTGATGAACCCTATTTTGAGGAGTTTTGTTACCTCGTCTTTGACGAACGCATTTTTACTCGGACTTAGGCATCCTTTTTTGCTTCACTGGTTTGAACCTATGGTCGACGCTTAGCCGATGGGTGGATATTTCTAGCGGGATTCCTGTCATATCTAAGTGGGACCAAGCGAAGCAATCAACATTGTTACTAAGAAATTGAATGATTTACTTCATGAGTTTGGGGGTTAATCCCATTCCCATGTATACCTTTCGGAACAGCTTGCTCCAGATCATCGACCCTTGATTTGGTTGCGTCCGACTCTTCGGGAGCAACGAAGGTTCGAGGGGTGAGGAAGTCTTCTTCATCATCCTCGGGAACATGTTTATCTTCTGACCCCTCTCAGGTGGAGTATATGGGCGTCGGTGCCATGCCATGTACTGCGAACATTTCCTTGGCCGCGTGTTGCTCACCATACACCATTTATACACAATCTTTAGATGGGAATTTCAACATCTGGTGGAGAGTCGACGGTACCACCCTGATGCTGTGTATCCATGGCCTTCCGAGCAGGGCGTTGTATCTCGGGTTACCTTCGATGACATAAAACTTTATTTCTCGAACCGTACCGGATACATTGACTGGGAGGTGATTTCTCCCTTCATCGTTTCGCTTGACATGTTAAACCCACTGAGGGCTCGAGAATCGGGTATGATTTGGTCGAGTAGATTGAGCCGCTCCAATACCCCGAATCTGATTATATTGGCCGAGCTACCTGGATCCACGAGTACACGCTTAATTTGAACGTTATTTAAAAGAAGAGAAATTACCAGTGCATCATTATGCAGTTGGGACAAGGCTTTAATATCTTCTTCTCTGAACACAATAGTTCCTTTAAGCACATAACTTTGAGTTTGTCCTTTTATGGTGATGGGCATCTTGGCCCGTTTGTGCATGGGTTCTTGTGGAATATCAGTTTCTCCGATAATCATGTGAATGGTGTGCTGGGGTTCTTCTGGTCCATTCTTCCTGTTCGATTCTCTTTCTCGAAAATGGTTCTTGGTTCGATCGCTGAGAGATTCTCGAAGGTGCCTTCTGTCGATCAACCGGGCCGCTTCTTTTCGAGCAGGAGTTCTCCGTGCTTCATGTCGATCTTTCCTGCATACACCTCCATCCGTATGAGAGCTCATATTGACATGTTGAGTGTTGCATGAGCCTTCATCGATGGGGGTTTGCGCTGGTGCCCCTCCAGGGTTTTGTGGTGGTACACCGGCACTTGCAGTAGCTGCACCATTCTCTCTGTGATCCTTAGGATCATTGTTTCCATGTGCATTTACTGAGTTGGACATTTTATAACCTGAGATGGAAGATTATTGGACAAGAAAAAGTGTAAAGAATAACTTGTGTTTTTAGAAAACCAACACTAAAACAATCACTATTATTTTTAGCCCCACAGTGGGGGCCAAACAGTTTACCTTGAAAATGATAATTACAATTATGTTTTATTATGTGGTTCTAAAAATACGTGATCTATTTTAATAACAGTTGTTTAGGCAGTAGATGTTAGGTGAGAGGTGAGAAAAGGAAATAAGAGCTAAGGGTAGCAAGATTATGCAAACCGGGCAGCGAAGAGTCTCGTCTTGAGGTCGGTCAGAATGGGCCTTGAGGTCGAGCTTAAGAGCTTGAAAAGGGGCTGTTGAGAATGATACAACAATATTGAAGGCCTCGTAAATGGCCTATTTGTTATTAATAACGAGTAATAAATGAAGAACAACTAATGAAGACAATAAATGAAAGACAATAAATCAATGGAACAATTGTAGAGAATGTTTTAGTTAGAGAGTAGAGGATGTTCTTGTTCTTGTATTCAATAACATTATCATACAAAGTGACAAGGGTACCCTTTATATATGAGGTGGAATCCCAACATAGTACATGTGTAATTATTAAAAAAAAGAGATGGTTGGTACAACCATTTAATGCCACGGTACGGGCCTGTACTATTTTGCGTACTTGGTCAGCTTTAACCATGTGCCTTTTGGGGTTTTCCCGCCATTACATGGTGTTCTCGATCCATACTGCTTCGGGGTCAAGAAATCTCGATATATCTCGTCGAGGGATGTTCCTCGGAGTTGAGCTTCAAATTCCGCCCTGATACATTCGAGGTCGAGGCCCGGAATGTTGTAGAAGCATTAAAATTGGACTTCCTCGATTTTATCGTATACATCAAATGAATAATAAATACCACATAAAATTCAAGGCATCAGGGGAAGGATAATCTCGTGAATATTTGGAGTGTTGGCGATATAACGCATGAATACGCCGAGGTTGTACGGCCCGATCCCATAAGAAATATGATACTGCCGAGGAAAATGGCAGGAATATAATAAAATCTTAGTTTTCTTACAGTCTAATTATTCATTTTTGCTATTTTTAAAATCGTTAATCTTGTTTAAATATAAAGGCCAGTGCATTAAAATAAATCTTAGTTTGCTTATAGTCTAATAAAAGTATAAGGTAAAAGTGTGACAATGTAAATGATCCATAAACAAGTTCTAGAACAACCCCCAAAATCCGGTATCAGAAGTGCATGAACATCTACTAGGAATATAATAAAATGCAACATCTATCTGGATTACAAGTTAGACAGGAGAATACGATAACTATGATGGAGACTTTGTATGTTGCGGATCATAACATGGAATGCAGCTCACCGTAAAGTTCCCGCAACAGTCGCGCCTTTGCACCCAAAAGACCACCAGACATATACATATACCTGACAAATAAGTGCAACAAGTGTAGCATGAGTACGTAAATCAATGCGTACTCAGTAAGTATCTATCCTAACCCCGGAGAAGTAGTGACGAAGGGTCGACATTAACACTCACTAGAGGTCCAGTAAAGCAATATAATAAATCATAAGCACATATGAAGCACACAACAGTAATGGGGGTAAAACTGTAAGATACATAATCTTCCATAAATTTCTTTTAAAGATATAAATTTCTTAGTCTCGTATCCTATTTCATCAGCTCAGAAAATATCAAGTGCCAATATCAAATGAATAAGAAATACCATATAAAATACAAGGCATCAGGGGAAGGATAATCTCGTGAATATTCGGACTGCTAGCGATATAACGCACGAATATGTCGAGGTCGTCCGGCCCGATCCTATAAGAAATATGATACCCTCGAGGAAATGGCTCGGTCCCATTAATGTGTACACTGCCGAGGGACGAGCGCCACGAACCATAGATGCATCTATTATACTACCGATGTGAACGGCCCACTTCCATAAGAGTGTGGTACAAATCCTGCCGAGGCGAATGGCCCGGTCCCATTAGAATAAGAACCTTTAACGGGCCATGGACCCCACTCACGAATAAGCATGTGAGTTATGAACTTTAAAGAAAGCTTTGCGATGAAAACGCACAACACGAGAGGAATCCATAAGGGAAGCACAAATTATTCTACGGGTTATCAAGTAGCTCGTCACATCTCTATAATAGCGAGTCTATCACCCTATGCAAGTCTAGTCTCAAGTCGTAACGCGAAATAAAGGAATTTAAATGAGCAAATATAACTCAAATAGTACAATTATAGCATGGCGCGAACCTATGTCTACGCGGACATAATTAGGATTTCTAACATACGCACGGACACTTGTCACCTCATACTTTTGTAGCTCCCACAACATCTAGCACATAAGAATATAACACCTACGGGGTAATTTCCCCCTCACTAGGTTACAAAGGAGACTCGTCTCACACGGAAGTTCCATAACCGGCTCCAATGCCTCTCTAAAACCTCAAACCAAATTCCCATCAATCCGAACTATCAAACAATCATGTAAAACCAATTAAAATATACTCCAACATCAAAATTAATTTATTTATAACAATTCCCAATTCCACTCGAAAAGTCAATAAAGTCAACCCTCAGGACCACATGCCCGGATTTTGAAAATTTTTGAAAATAAATATTACATATAACTCATATGGTCTATATACAGAAAATCATCCAATTTCGTCCATGAATCGACCCTCAAATAAAAGATTTGACATTTCACAACTTTGGGGATCAAAATCCCAATTTCTACAATCCAAATACGGATAAAAATAATAACCACCGGAAATAATAATGGAGAAACATAAAAATAAAGGTCCGATATTTACCCCCTTGTTAAGACGAGAACAACGCCGTAAAAATCACCTCAAACGGAGCTCTAGAACTCAAGATAAGCCCAAAATACTAAAATTCTCGGTTTAAAACACTGTCGAGATGATTTTTCTTCATCGCCTTCGCGGGAGACCTTCGCGTTCGCGAAGAAAGTTTTTTCGTGATGACTGGTCGACCCAGAAATCCTTCTTCGCATTCGCGGAGAACAAAGCTTCACACCATAAACTAGCAATTTTGTCTGACATGGAAACGGGCATAACTCTTGCATACGACATTGGAATTCCACAATTCTTGTTGCTACGACTCTAAAATCACGATACGTATATAGTGGTTTAATCTAATCACAAATAAAAGGTTGTTTCTCAATATAGTGCCCTTTATTCCCAAAAAATGATGCTGAAACATCAAATAAGAGCACGACATAATCCAAACACATCAGAAACACACCCGAGCCCCCCACGACCCAGTCGAATCACAAAAACCAGTCCCAAAACATAACATGATCCTACTCGAGGCCTCACATCACACCAAAATACATCATAAACTTGAAGCGACGATCGAAACCTTCTTTAAACTTTCAAACATTCAAACTTTGACGGACGCGTCCGATTCATACTTAAACATTCTGGAATGATGGTAAACTTTGTGTGCAAGTTGCAAATAATGATACCAAACTACTCCAAGGCTCTAAACCTCAAACGGACATCGATAGCATCAAAATCCACTTCAAACCAAACTTATAAAATTCTAAAACCTTCAAAATGCAACCTTTCCATAATAAGTGTCGAAATGCTCCCGGACCACCCGATACTCAACCCTAACACACGCCCAAGTCCGAAATCATCATACGAACCTATTGGAACCATCAAATACCGATTCCGAGGTTGTTTACTCAAAAGTCAAACCTTAGTAAATTCTACCAACTTAAAGCTTTTGAAATTAGAATTATCCATCTTAATCAACTCTGAACTTCCCGGAAATTCGATTCCAACTATGCGTACAAGTCATAAAACATAAAGTGAAGCTACTCAAGGTCTGAAATCGTCGAGAGACGTGCTAGAGCTCAAAACGACTGGTCGGATTGTTACATTCTCCCCCACTTAAACATACATTCATCCTCAAACGTGCCAAGGACTATTCTGGAGTTGTCCAAAATCATTGCTTAACACCTCGTGCACCTGCCCGTGCCACCACAACTCGTATGAGTACATTAGCTCGAGCCAGATTGAAGATCCTCTCTATAACCTTAGCTAACAAGCCTTAGAACCAAATTCCAACATCTAGAATTCTCCACAAGACCCAATTCTAACATACGAACACCGCATCAATCCCTACACACAGTACCAAAACATGATCATGCAATCACACCATGCACCACATAAGTCGCAATACACTTCATGACACATATAAGACATACTCTCGTAATGTCTCCATGAAAAAAGAGATGCGTGGAAACTCATTATCACCTGCCAAATAAATAAATCATGGAGGTCTCTCCACCTGACAAGAACCATTACCTCATTATGAACTGAATAACGATATTTTCTCTTCAATATAACCTACAAAAATCTGATTGCACTGATCTCGTGTCCAAATACCTCGTCTCACCCAGTACAAGTTGCTCGGGCAATAAGCCACCTCATATACCGTCTAAAATCTTATACAGCGCCATTGAAGTGCCAACATGCTACAACTCGAATATGACATAAGGAAGAACGAAATCTGGAAAAGAACTACCCAGATCGTGTAACAAATAAAATAACCAAAAAATGTTATAAACCTTCTGAGAGAATGAGAAACAAAATACACAGAAATAAGTATAGGGAACCGTACCTAATATCTCACTATTGCGGCGTGCAACCCGATCCAAGCATGACATCGTTACGGCGCGCAACCCGATCCATACAACATATCTGTAGTGGTGTGCTACTCGATCCACACAATGATCAACAAGGAACACCCATTAGCCGAAATTATTATACTTACGAAATGCCTGAATATCAGTCACAAGCACGCCAAGTGCATAATACAATCCCTAGAGAGACGGATAGCACCATACGCTACAAAACCCAAGCAAGACTAAGGTGCAATAAATGACATGCATCTCGAGATCCATCTTGATCTTATAACCCTGCAAGCTACACGGGATCACAAAACATGTGTGAATAATCAAGTCGTCTCATAACCACATGGCACAATACAGTATTACATGGGTGATAGGAATAACATCCAATGCCCGAAGACTCCTCCGCAAGAAATGATATGTCGAATGAACATTTTTGACCTGATGTAAAGCACACATGCACATTAGACCCACCAACGGACCCCAAGCCGATTCCGATCATCCCATACTGGGACAACAACCTTTCAAGGATCTACAATGGCCCTATTCATGGCACACACGAGCAACCGTCCCAATCCGAAACAAACTCCCACAGTTCACAACAAAAGGAATAGAGCGCCTTCCATGCATAAACTCTCACATTAACGGTAGTACCATAATCTCCATGATTGGTTTCAATCTTTAACAATCAAGTGACTAATATGTCACACTTATACAATTTTCCCGTGGGATATTCTCCGACGACCTTCGCGCACCAGGTAGCAAAGTCTTCACCTCCATACCGTGGTCCCAAACGCACATGCAAGTATACATAGTCATAGCAAGTAATATAATGTTAAATCGAATGTCGAACCCACAGGGACTTGCGTAAACTACTTGTTGAATAACTGTAATTGTTATTTAATCGAGCCAAAACAAAATCCAGGAATGTAGCTAATTTATACTACGATCTATGAACTAACTAATTATCAAGTGACAAGAATATTGTTGTGTGTATTCAGTAGAGACAAATATTCCAGGGTTGTGATCAATTCACCACTCGTAGTGCATTCTAATTAACTCTCCCTTTTATATAATTCACTCATGGTTGCTAATTAATCGATAATTGCTCTCGTAGCCTTCTCCCGAAGTACTACTCCCCTATTCTCAATAGATTAACGCCTATATTCCTATGAAATTAATCTATTAGAATGCACTAAGATTACGATGTTTAATTAAGCACAGTGACTAGGTATATTCCTATCCTAACCACAAATCCGCTCCCCTGAAGGGTTAAGATCGCGCTCTCTTCAATTCTTCTCTAATCTATATACGGCTTTCCCAAGCATAACATAGATAGTATATAGAACCAAATTGCTGGCCAAACAATTAAGCAATTAAACGCAGAATTGAAGAAACAACCATATATTGAGCGAACTATAATCAAGGTTAAGTTAATGTCGAATAACAATATTCATCGCTAAACCACAACCCCAGAACAATGGGTGTTTAGCCACTCATGCTAGAATCAAATAATTTCATAAGTGTTGCATAAATGGAAAATACTAGAATAATATGAAGAAAACTGATAATTCTTTGCTTCCTCAATGATCCTGTGTGTATCTTCTCTCCAAAAAATGGCATCCCCCCTCCCCCCAAAGTTGTGTTTTTGGGCCTATTTATATGTTTGGGACAAACCCTAAACGTGTAGGAGACTTCTATTCAAACCGGGAAACAATTAAAACCTTCAAAACTCAGAATTTACCGGACTAGGGACCCAAGGCGTTAAGCCCCAAGCGCCCAGCTATAGCCTGGGTAGGCCTGGCGTTTGGGATCTAACGCCTCACTAATGCCTGGTCATGCCAGGTTTTAGTGCCAAAACGCCCGGCTATGGCCCGGATCACTCTTTTTCGACTCTTGAGCGTATTTTTGACATTTATGCACCCATTTAGCTCGGCTTCCATCTCCAATTCACGTACACATGAAATAGACTCCATTATATACATATGACGTGTATTTTTATCACAAAAGCACATAAAATGTAAGGTACATAATGCTTAAAACTATGGATTCTAGCCACGCATCAACACCCCACACTTAGACTCTTGCTCGTCCTCGAGCAATATCCTTCAACACGTACACATTTCATTAACAAGGAGTATTTTACTTTTCAATCACACACATTACCCCTTAACTATGATCGATACCGGCAATCAAGTATGAACATACAAAATTTCACATTCTTTCCCTTCTTTAAACATGCCCAAGTATAACAATTTAATCAATCACACGAATCAACCTAATTGCAACCACCCAACCTCAAGAGTCGACTTGCAACTACTAAGACCTCTCAATTCACGCACCTGCCTAACAAGAAAGTTACAACATTACCAATCGTTCATGAGATCATGTGCCCTCGCCAACAACAAAAGAGTGAATATAACTAGTCCACACATTCAAATATGCTTTTGAACATTATTTAAGGACATCACACAATTGAACAAATTCACTCACTCTCACAAAGAATTCATATGTATCCGGTGGTCGTACCATAAGCTTGCCCGTAGTGTAGATCTCCACTAATTCAAGTTGGCCAAATCTAGGATCAATTAGGCCTTTTAAGGTTGTAATGTAGGCTAAGGGACGGGTAGGATATATTTAGGAATAGTGACCAACTCTCCTAAGCACTTTAATACACTACCCTCACAAATCAACACATATTCTTCTCAACTAATTCCCTTGCCACAATTCATATTCAACATAGCCCTTTTTCAATTAAGCACTTCTATATTGTCACTAGCACAATTAAAAAAAATTGGAGGTGTGTATCTTTTTGTACATACTTTTACTATCATTTTTTTTCTTTCTTTCCTACACACACTCCATACATGAAGATTCAATGGCTAGTGACTCTTGAATACAATTTTTAGTGCACTAACAGGCATTTCTATGGCTCCACTCAAAAGTTAATCCCCAATATCTCACCTTAATTCTTTTATCGACTAAGTGCCTTAGGAGGAAAAGGTGCAAAATCTCAATTTAAGAACAAAATAGGGGTACGGCTTGTAATGTGGGTACCAAAGAAAAGGTCAAACGACTCAAAGGGGCTAGCAATGGAAAATGTAATTCTTATGTGACAAGCACATCCTTGATCAAGCAAGAAAATGCCTACGTCATCCCCTAGATTAGCATAACCTACAATTTCGCTTCGATTAACACACGGGGCAAGTTATAGACTACACAGGATAGCATAGACAATCACTAAAACTCACTCATACGTTGCACATGACTCAATCACAACGGTTTTATTCAACTCTCAAGTCAAGCAAGCACACAAAATTGAGAGAATTAAGCAATATTACACTATGTAGCATACAAGTCAAGCAACTGAGCTAAGGCGTCACAAAATAGGCTATTTATTTTTACTCAGGCATCACATGTCAAACCAAATATATGAGAAAGCAGAATGTATGTCATAACCTAATATGCCAGCATCAAACATGTCATAGGGTATTTCTCAGTTTCTCAGTTTATTCCTAACTACTCTAAGAAAAAAATAATAATAATAATTTAAAGTACCCGGTTCAAGTTACACCCTTGAAAAAGAACCGTGGTCCAAAAAAACCAAGGGGGAATTACACACTACCTAAAACAAAAATCTTTTTGGTATTTTCTTTAGACTTACTTCCCTCAAGAGAACTGTCTAGGAGATCCATCGTCGGGAAAATTCCACATATTTATACATAAAAAGAAAACCAAAAACAACTACAAGACTTAAAAGAAAAATCATTTACTATCATGAATAAAAAACTACAACACGACACCACATATGGTACAACAATTCCACAATACGTATGTATAACACCCCACACGTAATTCATGCAGTGTCCTCAGTGCATCATATAAAGACAAAACAAGTAATAGAAGCAAGGTACAAGAACTCCCTGATCACTCAACGTCCTCATCATCTGACGCTCTCCATTCCTCCTCATGCTCATCTTCTTCATGATCTTCCTCATCTGAGCGCATCGGCTCTGCATAAGAATCGTCAGGTGTGTTGATATCCTCATCATCTGGGAGCCTGTATCCCTCACCTGATCCAATCATCTAGTGAGCGTGAGCATTGAGCGGGTATCTCTGATCCAACTCATCTCTGTCATCAACTGACGCTGGCCGACCTACTATTCGCAACTGCAAATCCATCATCCCATAAAGATGGGCCATGAAGCTATCATCCCGCACATTGCGCTCTGCAGGGGTCAGTAAAGACACTTCCTTCAGTCTTAATCCAGTGATATCAGTCTCTCGTGCGAGTTGATCAATCGTATGGTCAAAGTTGGGATCAACCGCTACATTGAAATTTAGCAGGAACTGAGTCAGGAAATTTGGGAATGGTATTCGATTAATTCTATTGCCGGAACGCACCTACCCCATTTGATAGCACATCAGATGGCCCACATTCACTCTCTGCCCCGTCATGAGGAAGTAGAGCACACAAATCCTCTCTCGGCTGATTAAGGTGTCATGATTGCATGGTAGTATCCGTGCATTAATCACTTTAAGCCACACTTGGGTTTCAGCCTTCATTTTCTTCTTGGGAAACCTTTTATGGCGTGGCTCTATCCCGAATCCAAGCAGCCCTAGACTCAACCCCACACAGTATGTGCCTCACCTCTCTATAGTTGGGATGGCGGATGAATTGCTCTAGAGCCTCCACCGGAACATTTGGTGCACCTAGAAAATCGCATGTGGCCTTGGCCGAAAAATCCACCAAGTGCCCACGAATTGGCACCAATTTGTCCTTGTCCTTAGGGTCAAACCCTGCATAGAATTACCGAACTAAGTTAAATTTTATGTGACCATTGTGCCTGAACACTTATCCTAAACCCAACTCATGGATGCTTCTCCAAATCGCTGGGAATTTTGTTCTCAGACTCCCTTCCTTAATGGCCCCTTTAGGGTGAACATGCTTTGGCTTGCAGCGTGCATACCATTTCCTGGATTGTACTGGTATGTTGTTGATAACATATTCCCATTGACCAACGGGCTTCTATATCATAGCAGCGACAACAGCTACTGCTTCCTCACCAGTCATACTGGAAGTAGCATCTCCCCCTTTTCTTTTCTTCTCAGGTGGTGGGGGTTTTGCTTTGCTTTTCGCTGGGCCGAAGACGTGGCCTTTCCTTTGCCTGTGGCTCTTCTGGGTAGCATCATTTTTCCCTGCACAAATGATCAGTATTTAGTGGGTGTCACAACATGTGTACTATAAGCTTTTCCAATTTTTCCAAGGTTACTCAGACTTCACCTTGGCGCGTTTACGAATAATGGACACATACGGCTTCTCGTGAGCCTCTTCACACATAAAATTTCATGGATTTCACGATGCATGACACTAGTGGTTTGTTTCCCGGAGACTCGGGCTCCAAATGGGATATGTATTGCCATTGAGGCATTACATCGAGCACTTGGCTAGCACAACTTCCATGGGAGGTCTTATGCACTTGAGGGACTGCCTCATGTACCCAAATCTGGTTGGGGTTTCATAATACCCATTCCTAAAGGGTTTCGGGGATTGGGATTCACGACATAATACATTATGACCATGAACTGCATAAATCCATAAAGAATCACCATGAATCAAGGATACAACTTTCATAATTGTAACACCCAATTCGAAGTAACAAGGGGTAGGGATAGAATCACACCTCAATGCTTGATGTGTGTTTTTCGGATGAAGTGCACCACGAAATCAAAATTGTGCAAATTTGTGTGTGATGTGGGTGTTGTGTGGGTTTATGCGTGTGTTAATCTATTTCTTATGGTGTGAGTGTGCGAGAAAATTGGTGTTGGTGGTGTTCTTAGGAGTAAACCCTTTCTTGAGAGAGAGTTGGGATGTGTAAAAGTAAGAAGAGGGAACATACCTGGTATTTGGTGTGCTTTTTAGTCATAAATCCCGGGTTAGCCAGGCGTTAGAGCTGAAAAGCCCAGACCAACCTGGCGTTAGAGGCTTATCGCCCGGTGCCCCCCGGTGTTAGCCAGGCGTTAGGGGGTTATCGCCCGGTGCCCCCTGGCGTTAGCCAGGCGTTAGAGGCTTATCGCCCAGTGCTCCATGGCTTTAGCCAGGCTTTCCGTCATGCTAGCACACTTCTCCTTTCACCTGAATGCACTCGCAAGCTCGTTAGTACCTATAATTACACGAACTACTTCTAGCTATGCTAAGATTTAACTATGCATTGGTTTGCCTCCCAATAAGCGCCTTAGTTAATGTCGTGGCACGACGATTACAACAAGTCAATAGGTTGCCTCCTATGAAGCGTCTGATTTAACGTCGCGGCACGACGCAGAATCTCTCCTCACTCATCAGCGAGCACAACTTTGGTCTTCTCACGATTTATGGTGCCACCCCAATAGTGTTTGACTCTATGTCCATTCACTAAAAAGTTTCTTTCACCATGTATAGTTCGCAACTCAAGTGCACCATATGGGGTGACTCTCACTATCTCAAATGGGCCTGACCATCTTGATTTCAGCTTCCCGGGAAACAGTCTAAGCCTAGAATTGAATAATAATACATGTTGGGCTAGCTCAAAATGATGCAGATTTATATGTTTGTCATTCCATCTCTTGGTGTTTTCTTTGTAAAGTTTGGCATTTTCGTATGAGTGCAACCTAAACTCATCCAATTCATCCAACTACAGCAATCTTTTCTCACCCGCGGCTTCAAGGTTCATGTTTAGCTTCTTGATGGGCCAGTACGCCTTGTGTTCAAGCTCTACGGGCAAGTGACATGCCTTCTCATGGACCAGCTTGTACGGTGATGCCCTAATTTGTGTTTTGTATGCTGTTTTGTATGCCCATAAGGGATCATCTAACTTAGCAGCCCAATCTTTCCTGTTCACACTCATCATTTTCTCTAGTATTTTCTTGATTTCTCTACTGTATACCTCTGCTTGTCCACTTGTTTGAGGGTGATATGATGTTGCAACTCGATGATGGACCCCATATTTAGATAAAAGGTTATTCAACAACCGATTGAAAAAAAAGGTTCCTTCATCATTAATCAAGGCACGTGGAGTACCAAATCTGGAGAATATATTCTTTTTCACAAACGCAGCGACAACCATGGCATCATTCGTCGGCAATGCAATTGCCTCCACCCATTTCGACACGAAGTCAACTGCCAGCAAAATGTATTTATTTCCCCTGGATGATGGGAATGGACCCATAAAATCTATCCCCCATACATCAAAAATCTCTACCTCCAAGATATTATTCAATGGCATCTCGTGCTTCCTTGTTATCGTTCATGTTCTCTGGCACTGGTCACACTTCTTAACAAATGTGTGGGCATCTTTGAATAGCGTTGGACAAAAAAACCATATTGTAGGACTTTCGCTGCTGTTCGGTCGCCACCATGATGGCCTCCATATGGTGATGCATGACATTTATACAACACCAGTTCCACTTCTATATCAGGAATACATTTCCTCATTAACTGATCACCACATTCTTTGTACAGGTAGGGCTCATCCTAGTAGTAAAATATTACATCGTGTAAGAACCTCTTCCTTACTTCAGATTCTATTTTCGGAGGAAGTACCCCACTCACCAGATAATTCACATAATCGGCATACCACGGAGGAGGGTCTTTGGTTATAGCAAAAAGTTGCTCATCAGGAAAGACTTCTTTAATATCTCCACCCTCCTCAACATGATCATGATTTTCCCGTCTTGAAAGATGGTCAGCTACTTGGTTATCAGTGCCCTTTCGGTCTCTTATCTCCACACCAAGTTCCTGCAACAATAAAACCCAGCGCATCAATCTAGCTTTAGATTCTTTCTTTGTAAATAAATATCGGATGGATGTGTGGTCTGTGTGGACAATAGCTTTTGTGCCCTCCAATTATGCCCGAAATTTTTCAAAGGCCCACACCACAGCTAACAGCTCCTTTTCAGTGGTGGTGTAATCCTGTTGTGCATCATCGAGGGTATTACTCGCATAGTATATGGAATAAAACACCTTGTCTTATTTCATGGTCACTTGCATCACACATAAGTTCAAATGGTACTGACCAATCAGGTGAAAATATTATGGGGGCAGCTACTAATTTCATCTTGAGCTCCTCAAATGCCTTCCGGCAGGGTGCATCAAAATTCAACTTGACATCTTTTTCCAGCAACCTGCACAATGGAGTAGCAACTTTAAAAAAATCTTTAATAAAGCGCCTATAAAATCCTGTGTGTCCCAAGAAAATCCGGATGCCCTTCACTGAAATTGGTGGAGGTAGTTTTTCAACTGCCTCCACTTTTTCCTTATCAACTTCGATGCTGCTTTTAGATACTCTATGACCCAAAATGATACCTTCCTGCACCATAAAGTGACACTTCCCCCAATTTAACACCAGATTCATTTCTTCACAACGAGCCAACACCATGCTCAGATTTTTCAAACAATCATCATAAGATGACCCAAAGACTGAGAAGTCATCCATTAATACCTCTAATGATTTAGCCTTCTTTGCTGCTCAACACTCGGGCGATGTCCATCTTCCAAAAAGATTTTATGCATGCAAAAAATGGGTTGATTCCTTTAATATCTGCAATAGTCCACCCAATCGCCTTTTTTTGCTCACGAAGTACCCTAAGCAATTTCTGTTCTTGTGTATTGGTCAGGCTGGATGAGATGATCACGGGCAATGTCTCAGAGTTCCCCAAATAAGCATAGCGTAAATGTGCTGGAAGAGTTTTGAGTTCCAGTTTTGGAGCCTCTTCAATAGATGGCTTTGGAGGGGTTAGAGTAACAGGCTTGTTCAACTCTTCAAATTTTCCTAGCCCGTGGAGGTAACTGCAAGATACTTCAAAATCTTTCTCAATGTCTCCCCTTGTTCCATCCCTACAGTCTTCTTCATCCCCAACTAACACTTGCTCAAGAGGGTCAACAGGACTCGTGTATGGAACCATTGACTCCGATTTTCTTTCCACTACAGTAATCATGGATAGCTTTTCATAGTGGACAGGTAACTTGAGTGCCTTATAAACATTAAACACCCCCACTCGATCACCAACTCGCATTGTATATTCCCTTCACACGTATCGATGATAGCTCGGCACGTAACTAGGAATGGACGCCCCAAAATAAATAGGACTTCCTGATCAGGCTCATTGTCCAAGATAATGAAATCGGCTGGGAATATGAAGGAACCCACTTGTACCAGCACATCTTCAATTACTCCCTCAAGATGAGCAAGAGAGCGATCAGCCAATTGTAAAATCAGTGTTGTTGGGCGTGGTTCACCCAACCCCAATTTCTTGAACACAGATAGCGGCATCAAATTAATGCTTTCCCCAAGATCGCACAAAGCTCGCCCGACTGCATGCTTACCAATTGAGATTTGGATAGTAAAACAACCCAGATCTTTTAATTTTTGAGGTATCTTGCTTTGAATTCTTGAGATAACTTCCTCCGTGAGTTCCACGGTTTCGAACTCAGTCAGCCTCCATTTATTGGCCACAATGTCTTTGATGTATTTAGCATATTTGTGCACCTCCTGCAGAATGTCTACCAGTGGAATATTGATTTGTACCTGCTTCAAGAGGTCCAGAAACTTTTTGTATGCGGCATTATCTTTCACCTTTTGCAACCTTTCAGGGAATGGAGGGGGTGGCCTCGCAACAATTGGTGGGGGTTGCTCAGCCACCTCCTTTTTTGCTGGCTTATCTGATTCTTTCGGGTTGTCTGATGTTGATTCACTAGTGGTTGGTTCCTCATCAAAAGTTACCCACTTCCTCTTCTTGCAATGGACTTCTTCCAATTTCTTCCCATTCCTCAATGATATAGCATTAACATATGCTTTAGGATTAGCTTCAGTGTCACTTGGAAGAGCCCCAGTTGGTCGGGTATTTTGAGAACTGGTGAGTTTCCCCACTTGACGTTCTAAATTTCTCATCGCTACAGTCTGGGCTTGGTGATCAGCCAATATTTTCTGATTGAAAGCAAGTTGGTTGTTCATCATTCTCTTGATAATCTCCTCAAGGCTTGCTGATGGTTCAACCTGAGGTGGTTTGTACTGTTGTTGAGGTGCTGGATGCATGTAATTATGTTGAGTTCTTTGATTTCCACCCCAAGAGAAATTTGATTTCCCCTATTCGCTTTAGCCACAAAGTAGACAAACTCTGGATTAACTGGGCATAAATCACTCGAATGACCCTCTCCACAGACTTCACAAAATACCTGAATCTGTTGCACTGGTTGGGCCTGTTGCACTAGTTGAGATTGTTGCTTATTAATGATCAGGTTCATCTGATTGACTTGGTTAGTCAATGTGGAAATCTGGGCTGACAATGCTGAAACCACATCTAGTTCAAGAACTCCTGGTGACTTTTGAACCACATTTCTCCCCATCTCGCCTTGCCAGTCTGGATTGCTTTTGGAGAATTTATTCAGTAATGCAAATATTTCATCATAATTCTTCTCCAACACCTGACCTCCGGCTATTGTATCTACCACAATTTTTGTTTGCGGATGGAGTCCCTCAATGAAAGTGTGAACTAACACCTCGTTTGTCTGATTGTGATGAGGACAACCTCTGAGTAGCCCCTTGAATCTTTCCCATGCTGAATATAACGATTCACCTGTTTTCTGTCTAAAGGAGACTATCTCACTCCTGATCTTTGCGGTCTTTCCTGAAGGGAACCGAATACCGAAATACCAAACTGTAGTTATTAAATACCGTACCGAAGTACCGAACGCCCACCCCTAAGTAGAAGATCTACACTAGTCTCAAGACCACCAATAACCACTACACACGAATGGTAGACGTGATATACCACAATAGAATCACCCACCGGTGTAGACACATATACAGGAGTACTCAGAGAATAACGAGGCATAACCAAATAAGGAGCAAAATAAGATGACACATAGGAAAATGTGGACCCCGGATAAAATAAAACTGAAGCATCCCTACTGCAAACTGAAACCATACCTGTGATAACTGCATCGGAGGCCTCAGCCTCAGGTCTGGCTAGAATAGCATAACATCGGGGCTCGGCCCTGCCCATCTGAACTACGTCCCTAGGACGGCCTCCTGCTGACTGACCTCTACCCCTAGTAGCCTGGCCTCCTCCTCTAACTGCCTGACCTCCACCTCTAACACCTCGACCCCCACCTCTGGATGACTGAGCGGGTGGTGGAGTACCTAGTGCGAGAACCACAGCACGAGAAACCTGGTGCAGAGAACTGCTCGAGGATTGACGAAAAAATCTAGAAATGTCCCTCTGATCACCACAAGTATAACAAGCCCTCGGCTGCTGACCCTGACGACCTGAGTAACCACCCTGAAAAATCTGAAGTGGCGGCGCACTAATAGGAGTTGATGGTGGACTGTAGGGCAACTGATCAGAATACTGCATATGAGAACCACGACCGCCTGGAGCACTGCGAGAAACCTGAAGTGCCGAATGAAATGACCTAGGATGATGGCCCCTACCAAAAGAATCCCTGCCTCCAGATGAGGCACCACTGAACCTGCCAAAATGACGGGGTCTCTTGTTAGACCCCTGACCACCTCCCTACAAAAGAACCATCTCAACTCGTCTGGCCACATTGGCTGCATCCTGGAAAGAAATCTCACTCCTTGTCTCCTTGGCCATCTGCAATCTGATCGGCTGAGCTAGTCTCAGTCCCTTTATAAATCTCCTCACCCTCTCTCGCTCGGTAGGAAGTATCATAATAGCATGTCGGGCCAAGGTAACGAATCCGGTCTCGTACTGAGTGACGGTCATAGAACCCTACCGGAGACACTCAAACTGCCTCTGAAGATCCTCTCTCTGAGTGATAGGAAGAAACTTCTCCAGAAATAGCTGAGTGAACTGGGCCCAAGTCAAGGCCAATGATCCAGCTGGTCTAACCAAACAATAATCTCTCCACCAAGTCTTGGAGGGATCTGACAGACGAAAAATAGCAAAGTCGATATTGGTCTCCACTATCCCCATGTTCCGAAGAACCTCATGGCAGCTATCCAAATAGTCTTGGGGATCCTCTGAAGATGCACCGCTATAAGTAGTAGTGAAAATCTTGGTGAACATGTCCAACCTCCACAAAGCATCAACAGACATAGCTGCTCCATCACCTATCTGGGCCACAATACCCGGCTGAACTACCCTAGTTGGCTGAGCTACTGGAGTCTGAAACTGAGAAGCCAACTGCTTCGGAGTGCGAGTAGCGGGAGTATGTGCTCCTCCCCCAGCCTGAGAGACGGCTGGTGCTGCAGGAAGCCAACCTGCCTGAGCGACACTCTCCATGAGGCCCACTAGATGGACCAGAGCATCCTGGAGTACCGGGGTAGCAATGAACCCCTCAGGAACCTGAGTTGGCCCAACCGGGACTATCTGGGCAGGAACCTCATCGGCAAACTCTACCTGAGGCTCCGCCACTGGGGTTGTTGCTCTGGCTAAGCTCTGCCCCTGCCTCGGCCTCTAGCACAGCCTCGGCCTCAGCTCTGGCCCCTCGTAGGAGCTGCAACTGGAGACTCGGGATGCTGATCAGTGCATGAAGAAGCACGTGTTCTTGCCATCTGCGAGAGAATAAAGTAGAAATTCAGTTAGTTTTGAGACATCAAATCGCACAACAGATAAGAATAGATGTGAAGTCATTCCTAAACTCTGTAGCCTCTGGGGGATAAGCACAAACGTCTCCGTACCGATCCCTCAGACTCTACTAAGCGTGTCCATAAATTGTGAGACCTAAGTAACCTAGTGCTCTGATACCAACTTGTCATGACCCGAATTTCCCACCGTCGGGACCGTGATGGCATCTAACATTGAACCCGCTAGGCAAGCCAACATTTCTGATTAACTACCTTATTTCTTTATCTTTAACAGTTTACCAGACTTTATAATAAAATCAAAACATTAAAATATACGTTAATAACATGATTCAACAGTTTGATATAATATTAATATGAAATCCAAAACCCAAGGTACTCCTAGAACAAGTGTCACAATCTCACAGACTGTCTATGAATACTACAAATAGGAGTATGAACAAAATATAAATACACATCTATCTCAGAAGTAAATAAGAACAGAATAGAAATGAAATAGGAGGGGACGCCAAGGCCTGCGGACGTCTGTAGAACTACCTCGGGGTCTCCGCTGGACTGAAAGAAGCAACCCTGATCTAAGGTCCGAAGAGTCTAGTACCGGGATCTGCATAAAAGTGCAGAGTGTAGTATCAGTACAACCGACCACATGTACTGAGTAAGTACTGAGCCTAACCTCGACGAAGTAGTGGCGAGGCTAGGAAACGACAACCAAATCAACCTGTGTAGTTTAACAGTATACGGAGAAAATAATAACAACGAGAAATAAGCAGCTGAGCATAAAGGAAAGGGGAACATGCTGAGGGGAGGAAATATCAAATAATGGAAATAACGAGATAAAGCACAAATTAGATATCAATTAAACCAACAGAAATAGTAATATAAAAACAAGAGCACGACATCACCCTTCGTGCTTTTACTCTCGACCTCACCATCAGAATCAATATATTCAACACAACATCACCCTTCGTGCTTTTACCTCACATAATCATGGGACGGCATTATCCTTCGTGTATTATCACTCATATCATGGCACAACATCACCCTTCATGCTTTTACAATCACATTATCGGCACGACATCACCCTTCGTGCATTAACATTCACTCACAATCTCACGCACGACATCAGCCTTCATGATTTTACACTCTTCCTCACCCAAACACATCAAATGACAGCAATCCAACAAGAAAAATAACAGAGTAAACAAAAATAAAACCATAACGTCCCGGCAAGGGAGCCAACAGTGGAATCAATACCATCCCGGCAAGGGAAACAGCTATAACCAATCTCACTTAGTACATAACTTCACATAGAAATCTTCAATTGAAACCAATACTCAACATTGTTCAATATCCAGGAATTTCCACCAACATGAATAGATATAAAGTTAAACTCAAGTATTACTTAAAGAAAAACCACATAAATCACAATATTCGACTCACGGGCATGCTTGACACCAACGTATAGGTACTCGTCACCTCACCTATACGTTGAACATGAAACTTACACATAGAAAATAGGACACAACACATATTTCCTCAAGCTAAGGTTAAGCCAAACACTTACCTCGAATTCCACGACAAACTCAAGCCTCAATTACCGCTTTCCCCTTAGAATTCGCCTCCAATTTAATTGTATCTAGACATATTAGCTTAATAATATCAATAAATGCTAAATAATTCAACCCCAATGCTTAATTATGAATTTTCTATCATTCTTCCTAAAATTAAAAAATCGACCCCAAGCCCGCTTGGTCAAAACACGAGGTTCGGACCAAAACCCGATCACCCACGAGCCCGAATATGTAATTAGCTTCGAAATCTGACCTCAAAACGAGGTCTAAATTTCAACTATTCAAAAAGCCCTAACTCTACCCAAATCCCCAATTTTCTACCCTAAAAACCCTAGGATTCTTGATGATAATTGATGAAAAACAGTAGGAAGTTGAAGGAAATTAGTTAGTGGACACTTACCTATGATTTGGGAAGAAAATCTCTTGAGAAAACCACCCTTGGTCTTCTATATTTGTGAAGAAGTGAAAAAGAATTCAGTTGAAGCTCTAACTTAAAACACAATGCCCGACCCTAGCACCTGCGGTGCTTGGGTCGCACCTGCACTTGCGCAGGTGCGGAAAAAGAGTTTCACCTACGAAAATAGACAAGGCCACTAAGGGCCGCACCTGCAGAGGTTTACCCGCTTCTGCAGAACCGCTTCTGCGGAAATCTTGCCGCACCTGCGGAAAGGGGGCACGCTGGGCTGGAGGTCCGCACCTACGGTCTCGCACCTGCGGCCCTAGGCTCGTAGGTGCGGGCACACCAGAACTGGTGCACCAACAGTGATTTTCCAATTCTAAGCACCCCGAAACCGAAACTCACCCGATCTCTCAGGGCTCCAAACCAAACATGCACACAACCTTAAAAACATCTTACAGACTTACTCGTGCGATCAAATCGCCAAAATAACATCTTAAACAATGAACTTAGCATAGAATTCAAAGAAAAATCTCAAAAGTTTCGAAGTTTCAAATTTCACAACTACGAGTCTGAATCACGACCTCTGTTTCTTACCAAATTTTACAGGCATCACTCAGATACTGTATTAAACATGTACCAGGCTCCGAAACCAAAATACGGGCCCGATACCATCAATTTCAAATATAATCAAATTTCCAAAGACTTTTATAATTTCGGTAAAATAATTTCTTTCAAAAATTCATTTCTCGGGCTCGGACCTCAGAATTCAATTCTGGGCACACGCCCAAGTCTCATATTTTCCTACGGACCCTTAGGGACAGTCAAACCATGGGTTCGGGTCCGTTTTACCCAAAATGTTGACCGAAGTCAACTTAAATTTAATACTAAAAGCAAAATTAGCATTTTTCTCAGTTTTTCACATAAAAGCTTCCTGGATATACGCCTGGACTGCACACGTAAAACGAGGTGAGATAAAAGGAGGTTTTCAAGGCCTCGGAACATAGTTTGACTTATAAAATGAGAGATGACTTTTTGGGTCATCACAAACCTCCATGCATGAAGTACTTGGATCTGCACACGAAGTACAGAGTGTAGTATGAGTAAAACCGATCCAATGCACTCATAAGTAATAAGACTAACCTTGAGCTGAAAGCAGTGGTGAACTCAACCAATGCAGTCCAAATACAGAGTTTAACAGTACAAAAATGATAGAAAATGTGATAATAATACCTTAGAGAAACTCACAACCAGTTGGTACACAGTACACGAATGTAGACATGCTTCCAGGATTAACAGTTAAGCTCAATACAGATAAAATATGCCAAGTATGACTTATATGAGGAATATTACATCTCTATATCCACATGCCAATATGTATCATATGTGATGGAAAACAGTAAAAACCTAACGTACTCACACTCTCTGAACTCAATCTGACTGTCTCAATTCTCGCTTATCAAACTTAGTCACTTAATATTGTACGGTACCTGCGCTCTCTGCTGGTATGTCAGACTCTGGAGGGATGGCCCAAGCACTAATAATAAGCCAATATAGCCTGCTGCGGTGTGCATCCCGATCCCATAATAATAAAGTCTAAAAGGCTTGTTGCTGCGTGCAACCCGATCCATATAATAAATATAATACATATAAATCCATAAGGAATGTTGCAGCGTGCAACCCGATCCACAAATCTCACTCACAACATGGCCCTCAGGCCCCAACTCAGTCATCAATCTCTCCAGTCTCTCGGGCTCACCAATCTCTTGCTAATCAGCCCAAAAAAAGATATATATAACACAACAATAAATAGTAACAGAGATCTAGATATGATATGCAAATGACGGATGTGATTGAGTATAAAATTGCCATCTAAGAAAATAATTCAACAGTAGAAATGACCCTAGTGGGTGTCAACAGGATAAGCATACAGCCTAAACAAGATTTCTAACATGGATTGCAGCTTAGTTACTCTAACGCATAGAGATCACATGAATAGAAACAAGGTTTGATGATTACACGGTACAAAATCGACCGGATCACAATTGCTACGATGCACGCCCACACACTCATCACCTAGCATGTGCGTCACCTTAACACCAACCACATAACACGTAATTCAGAGATCCATACAACAAATTCTTGCCTCAAAAAAATTAGCCTCCGAATGACTCAAATCTAGCCACAAACAACTCAATACAATCAACACGAACTATAGGAATCAATTCCACATGAAAAAGCTAAGTTCTTTAACAAAAGTCAAAAAGTCCACTCAAAAAGTCAACCCCGGGCCCACATCTCGGAATCTCATAAAATTAACAAAATCCGAACACCCATTAAACAACGAGTCCAATCATACCAAAATTTACTTAATTTCGATCACAGCGCGACCTTCAAATCCTAAAATTAAAGCATATGAAGTTTCTACAATTTTCTCCAATTTTTTCAACCCAAAACACTGATTAAATGATGAAAACAATAATAGATTCATGTATATTATCCATATCCGAGTTAGAATCACTTACCCGAATCAATTCCTTGAAAATCCCTCCAAGAATCGCTCCAAAAATCAAATTATGAAATATAACTCTAACCCTCATTTTTGTTACTTAAGAGTCTGGCTAGATGCTCTTCTTCGCGAATACGGAAAGTGCCCCGTGTTCGCGAAGCACACAATTCTCAATTGCCAAAATCCTCTTACGCGAATGCGAGAGCCCCATAGCAAATGCACTGACCAACGACCCCAACCTTCATGAACACGAAGCCTCTTTCGCGAACGCGTGAGGTCCCCCATCCAGCCTCTCTTATTCACAAACACGGATCCCCTCTCGCGATCGCGATGCAGAAACACACCATACCTTCATGAACGTGTGGCCTTCTTTGCGAATGCAAAGAACAAACTTCATTTGTCTCCCAGATACTCTTCACTAACGCGAGACCTCACTCGTGAATGCGAACAAGGAAACCGGACATCAGAATTTCCGCAGTTGAACAAGGCCAAAATCAATCCATAATCAATCTGAATCTCACCCCGAGGCCCCTCGGGACCTCAACCAAACATACCAACAAGTCCTAAAATATCATACGAACTCGTTTGAAGCGTCAAATCACATCAAACAACACTGAAACCAAGAATCACTCGTCGATTCAAGCCTAATGAATTTATGAACTTCTAACTTCCAAAACTAATACCGAAACATACCAAACCAACTCCGATTAATCTCAAATTTTGCACACAAGTCATAAATGGCACAACGGTCCTATTTCGACTTCCGAAAAACAAATCTGAGTCTGGTAACCATAAATCTAACCCTTACTGTGGTGAGACTGACCCCCAGAAGAAACACCACTGAAACCACCCGATCCACAAGGACTCTTGGCCTCCCTCTCCTCACGTTCCTGACTACAGACCAACTCTAGCCTCCAAGAATTATCAAAAAACTCGCCAAACCTAGCACCTGATACATTCTCCCGATTCATAACAAATCGCAGTCCATAGTTGAGACCATCAATGAACCTCTTAATCCTCTCCCTCCCTGTGGGAACCAACCAGACCGTGTGACAAGCCAACTCTGAAAATCTCATCTCCTACTAGGTTACGGATATGCCCTCCTGTGTAGCTGCTCAAACTGCTTACGCAACTCCTCCATGCGGGTCGGTGGCACAAACTTCTCCAAGAAGAGAACGGAGAACTCGTGCCATGAAAGAGGTGCATCATCGGCTGGCCAGCTCCGCTCATAGGCCTCTCACCATCTAAAGGCTGCCCCCGACAGCTGAAAAGTAGTAAAGGTCTCCAGAATACCCCTCGTGCGAAGAATCTGCTGGCACCTATCCAAGAAGTCCTAAGAATCCTATGACTCAACCTTACTGAATGATGAAGGCTTGAGCCTCCCGAACCTCTCTAGCCTCTTTTTCTCCTCATCACTCATAATGGGACCCAACTGGGCCCGAGAAATTGCAACCGGCTAGGCTAGTATTACCCCCGGTATCTGAAGTCCCTGCACCACCTGCTCTAGAGTACGGGCGGCGGGAGTCTGACCACCTCCCCCGGCCTGAGAAGTGGCTGGTGCAGCCAGAACTGTAACCGCCTGAGCCAGGATAGTGCAAATAGTCAATATCTGGGCCAGAGCCTTCTGAAGGCCTGGAATCACAATAGGCACAGCTGGTGTCTGATCTGGTCCCACCCGATCAACCACATCTGGAATCTGCTCTTGAGCTGGAGCAACTGGTAGATCTATAAGTGTTGCTCTAGTTACTGTATGAGTTGCACCTCGAACTCTACCGCGACTTTGGCCTCTCGTGGTCCTAGCTGGTGAAACTGGTGGCTGTCCACCCGATCTGATAGCACGTGTCCTCACCATATGTGAGAGAATAGAATAACGGAAGTTCAGTTTCCGGAATCAATAAATTCGCAAGATAAGAATACAAGAAAGTGAAGTTTTCCTAATGGTACGGCAGCCTCTCGAAGATAAGTATAGACGTCTTTGTACCAATCCGCAAGAATCTACTAAACTTGCTCATGACTCGTGAGACCTATGTAACCTAGGCTCTGATACCAACTTGTCACGACCCAAAATCGCATGTGCCGTTATGTCGCCTAACACGATACTAGGCAAGCCGACAACTCACTAATAACATGCATATTTAATTTAAAACATATTGAAATAGGTTTAAGTAAATAAAATCTCATAATAACTGGAAGAAAACACCGCAACTAAAAAAAAGAATTTCCTAAAATTTGGATGTCATTGAGTACATGAGCATCTATACAATAATATGGTCTGACTGCTGAAACACCGTCTAGGAAGGTAGAAAAATATGAATAAAACTAAAAGAAAAAGGAGGAGAGTCAAGGTCTGCGGACGACAAGGCGGCTACCTCGATAGTCTCCAAACTGAATAAGCTCCAACGCTAGCAACCTCCGCCCCCGAAAGTACCTGGATCTGCACACAAAGTGTAGAGTGTAGTATGAGTACAACCGACCCAATGTAATCAACATAAGACTAGCCTTAAGCTGAAAGCAGTGACGAGCTCAACCAAAACAACCCAAATACAAAGTTTAACAGTACATAAATGATAGGAAATATGACAATAATACCTCAGAGAAACTCATAGCCTGTTGGTACACAGTACAAGAATGTCCCAAGTTGGTTTTTCTGGCAATGTTTTTAATAAGGCAGCAACGGAAAACATACTACAAAGTAAGCTTCAACAATAAGACCTTTAAATTACAAGGCACACAAGCAAAGAACCACTACGAAGCGGTTAGATAGTCTTTTGCTCGATAACAAAGTTTCTACCGGGAAGTTAAGTTTGTTGTCAAACAGAGATTACCCGATCGTTCACAAGTGCAAGACACTGGGGAATTGTTAGATAATCTTTGACTCGATATTATAAATTCCTAAAGGGAAGCGAACTTTTTAGCGAACTGAAGATTATCTAGCAATCACTAGTGGAATCCTCGAAGGTGTAAAACTTCCAGCGTTCAAATGCAAATGGAATCCTCGAAGGTGTAAAACTTCCAGTGTTCAAATTCGTATTCTTTGCATTTGAACACTGGGGGGGATGATATGAGGATTCGGAAACAACGACTGCCATTTCGACTAGAATACAAAACCCAAAAATATAGTTGTATCACCGGGACTAGGACTACGTGGCCAGCCCCGTAGAAACAAGTTGTACAAGTTAGCCACAAAAAATGACAATTTCTTTTTAGCACAATGAATGCTTATGTATTCAAAAACACTCTCCCCAGAGTAAAGTCCTTTTGTTTCTATCTTGTTTCTTGTCTGAACGTTAAATTGATTTTATCATTTGAAAGTTAAACAATTACTTCAAATTCTAGTGCCGTAATGAACATGAGATGTCCTCTTCAAGAGCACCGTAAACATAAGAGGGCCATCTTTTATGAAAACCCTCACGATAAAGGGTTGATTTCGGAAGAACATGTGCCCGAAATCCAGACGCTTTCGAGAGAAAATAAACCCAAAGCCTTGCACAACCAGACGCAAGCAGTAAAGCCTAAACAAATACTTAAACAAAAAAAGACGCAAAGAGCAAACTTGCACAAATATTTAAATAAAAATACGCAGAAAGGAAAACTTATATGATACTTGAATGAAAAAGTGTTTTCATTTACAATAAATATGCCAAACAACACAAGTACAAAATTTTGAAAAGAAGAGCAAAAATTAAGATGTTGCATCTCTAGAACTCGGAGGAAGAAAAGCATCTACGCCCCCGGAAAAGTGGGTGGATCCGCTGCCGGTTCGGTATTTTGGCCTTCAACATCGTCACCTTCTGATTCCTCTTCAGTTCTCGAGAACTCAGAATGAAACGAGAAGAATTAGTAGCATCAGACGGGCCGAAAGACACTTTTTGCAGCTAACTCCAGCTCACGGGCCTTCGCAATTTCGACATCAAAGTCAATGACACCTACTTTGTCCTTTTCCAAGGGTTTTATCATCATGCTATACATAACATATGTCTTTTCAACAATGAGGGAAGTCGATCGGTGCTGAAGTTCTTCTTTAAGTTGGCCGACCTCAGCTGAAAGGTTTTCCCGAGCAAATTTAACGGACCAGAGGCTTATATCAAGGTCACAGATAATAGAGCTATAAATTCTATTAAACTCAATGGTCCTCTTATGATTCTCTTCCAATTGGGCATACTTCGCCCCAACAGCAAGCTCTTCAGCTTTGGAGTTTAAGGTCGCCTCCAAATTATTCAATCTTTTAGCGGAGGCAGCCTTACGATTGGATGCAACAAGAACGATATTATAAATTTTAACACATTTGGCCCCATCCTCTTCAAATTGAGCCCAACGGGGCAACCTCTTGGCTAAGGGTTACTACTTCTTGCTCGCTTTGCTGCAACCGAGCCTATAACTCAACGACCTCAACAGCTCGAGCTTTCAGTTCTGAGAGGCGACCAACAATTTGGTCCCTCTTGGCCAATATTTGATCCCGCTCGAAGGTAAGTTCCTCCTTATCACGAATCAGCCTTTGGAGGCCCTCGAAAGCAAGAAAGTTGGCCTGCAAAACAAGAGTGCAAATTCAAAACCTTTCCACAACACAAGTAAAAGAAACAATAGATAAAACAAAGACTATACCGCCGCTATGTTGTGCATGTCATTATTCAACAAACACTCTCCCCAGAGAGTTTGAATCTCTTCCCAATCTTTCCCTGAAACAAGGGGCTTCATATAATTAGCAAGTTCCACCGGCCAGGACAACAGATTGAATCCGGTAGAAATCGAGAGGGTGGCGCTCTTCCTCCTTTGGAGATCTTCTGAGGGGGCATCATAATTTTGCCCCAGGTTCTCATGAACTTGGGACTGGGGAAGAGGGACATCCTCCTCTCGGGCAGCTGTGGCCAGCAAAAATGATGTAGCAGTTGCTAGTGGTGAAGGCAGAGTTGGAGTAGAGGGGGATGAAGCTGATGGCGTTAAAGGATGAGAAGCGGATACGACAAGCGTGCTGGTCCTTGGTTGCTCATCAACTGAAGACGACAAGGACCCGGTACTCAGCCTCACAGTATCGGGCACCGCGACTGGATTCGGAAGCGGAATTTGGCATTTTCCACCATCTCATACTCCCCCCAAAGTGCTGAGGCATCATCCTCGGTTAGTGTAACTAACTCAACAAATTGAGCAGTCTGTTGAGCTGAGGAAGTCGTCGTCTTCTATGTAGAGAATCCCCATCCTCGTTTTCTTCTCCATCACCGTCAATTATCATGGTGTCTATGGCCAGCTCAGGAGGAGAGATCATCATTGCAACTTCTGGAAATGACTCAGGAGAGACACTTTTTGCCTTTTTATTTTTTTCTCCAGCCATGGAGGAACGTCTTCTTTTTGGTTGCTTGTTCTACGACCGCGGAGGAACGTCTTCTTTTTGATTGCTTGTTCTCCGACTGGGGAATCCGAGAAGAAGCACTTGCACTGAAAGCAGGCTCAAAGACACCTGTTCGTGTAAAAGCCTCCTGCAACAGCCTTCCTGCGTTAGCAGGATTAGCCAAAACGTCCTCCTCGGGGAGGACAACTTAGCCCTGGGTTAGACCTAAATTCAACAAGAAAAAATGGTTAATCAACTTCCTTATACGAAAAATAAAGACAAGATTATTTCAATTTACCATGATTTTTGGCCTTCTACCAGTATTTGAGGGACAGTTCTTCCCACGTGCGGGTCTCGGCGTAGTAATGTCCAATATTTTGTAGACTCACCGGTCCAAGCCTTTAACCCTAGGTGGTACCTACCGAGTCGCTAAAGTGAACAAAAAAAAAGATTCAATAACGATATGGGACAATCTTTAACAGAAGGAAATACAAATGGAGAACTTACGAGTGCGGTTCCATAATTCTAGAAAGGATGAAGTGGTGGCGACTGCAACGAACTGTTCCATCCACCCACGGTCGTTGTCATCATCCATACTGGATATGCTGAAATTTATCATTCCCCGTGGAAGATCTTGGGGGAATAAATGTTATTACATCGAGCTAGATTTAGATCCTCTGTCGTCTCTTGGCACAGGCACTAAAGACAAGTGACTGTCCTCCATACAGAAGGACTTACTTGTGCCAGGCATACCTGGAAGCGGATGCAGAACTCCACGATGACGGATTTAAGCTCTCCACTTAGAGAGAATGACCCCAAAGTAAAGGGGTATGCACAAAAATACGTAAAAACCTTCTTGGGTAAAGTTATTCGCTTCACCAGATCAGGAGCGATAATGTCTAGATCTTGGCAATGACAATCTTCCTTCACAACAGTAATACTGGAAGGACGGATGGAAGAAGGGTATATGCTAACAGACCATGTACGAGGGTGAACGGAGGGATACTTCTCTTCGAAGTCCTTAGTCGTGACAAGACTCTTTGGGATGATGATGCTCACCGTAGGAGGAGCATCATCGTCAGCTTTACCTTTGTTCTTTAAGGAACTAGGGTTTTTGGAAGAAGAGGACATTTTTATCAGAAAAGGAGGAAAGTTTTTCTCTCAGGAAGAAGGTTAAAGAAAGCTTGAAGACAAAGTACGAGTTGAGTAAAGAGAGTTTGAAGAATTATGAAGTGTAAATGAAGAAGTTTGATGCGTATAAGTAAAGGAATACGCGGCTAAAATCGTGACCATAATTACCTCGATAACCGGCAAAAGTGATGCTGAATCGTGGGATGACACGTGTTCGAGGCATTAAATACAGAGAGACGTGCGTCTAATCAACCGTCAGAAACTTTTCAGAGGGCGTCAGAGAGTTTCCCGCCAAGAAAGGTATCTCTACCAACTTCTCGGTGACACAAAGTTATGCCACCGGAAAGCAAGGAGACTATCTGTATGGGGTATAATATGTTCATATTTAATGATCGCATGAGAAAGCGACACGTAGAACTAAAGACAGGATATAGCCAAACCCGAAGGCAATGATCTCGCTTGTCAACAGAGAGAACGATATTCATAAAGATAAATAAATGTCGCCACCGGTAGAATTTAATGAAGAATATTTTACATCATTAAGTGCATGATCCGCTATAGAGAATATGACATTCACTGCCTACCGTTACACATTCTTCAATGACTCTCATAATTGTCATTAAAGAGAAGCTTGATCCTATGAACTTGTTCCCTAGGTGTAACTATAAATAGTGAGCTCTATCATCATGGTAAGGAACACGAATTTTCTGACAAGTATATACTATACTTCATCAAAAACTCAAATAACATTTTATTTTCTTGCTTATTTGTACTGTTCTTATTGCTCCTGGTAGCTCTGCGCCCGAAACCAAGATATCTGCGTGTTTTTTTCAATTTTAAGGCTAAATCTTATATTTCTATCTAATTCATCTATTATTTTTGGATCAAGTTAATTACTTGTCTATAAACTACGTATAAATTCAATTATATCATTTTACGGGTAAACATTAATTATCCACAAAAACTTATATTTTATTTTTTCATGCATAATTACTTACTTAAATTGTTAAGTTAATAATATTAATATTATTTTACAGCATTATGTACCTCAAGACGGCATACACGTGCAATACACTTATGAAGAGACTAGTTTTAATAAGAAAATGATAAACAGTTTGACTCCTCAATTCACCATTTGCTTAAGTTTCCTTATAATTTTTAAAGAATCATGACCCGTATCTTATTGAGTTTCGTTTAACATCTTGAGTTTTGCTTGAGTGGTTACGAAAGATTGGTAGTTGAAGTAATTGTCTGAAAAACACAAAAATTTGAAAAGAAAAATAGAGAAAAAGAAAGTACACTATAAGGAAAAGATAAAGGAAATATTGGCGTTCTCTTCGGGGAAAAGAAATCTCAATGGAGTGTTAGTCTTCAAAGGGAAGACAACGTGCTGCTCCTCCACTTTGATTTGAATAATTTTTTTAATTAGGACTTCCCCACACAATGTATGCAGTAGTCATGAACCTACTAATTTACATGTATATTTTTATCTATACATCATAAGATTCGTAACTACTGAAATTTAATTTGTATTTATGTATTTGTACCTTATGTTTTATGGCTTCTCCATTAATTGTTCACTTACCATACGGTTCTTAGTGTACATTTTCAACTCAACGAACTTTGCACAAAGTTATATCACAACAAAAGTTTTCATACCTTTGGGGTGTCAATGATTCGGTTTACAACTTATTTCGAAATTAGACCTTATAGTTTTGATTATGGCATAGCTAAAATTAAATTTTTTGAACTGTCTCAATTATTTTTGATATTTGTATGATTACATTAATTTTTGAAACTGTATTTTTAAAACAGTGTAAGAGTAACTCTTATTATGATATGTGATTTGTTATGTAAAATGATACTCCTAATAAGTTTTAATGTAATATATAAAGTGTAAATTGTAAAATTTAAATGAGTCTAATATTTTTATTAAACAAAAAATGTTAGGTATAAGAGTTTAAAATGAGTTCCAATTTTTATTGGTACTTACAAAAAATAGTGAGTAATTTTTACACTATCGTTTCTGAGTGCTAGTACTAACAATTGACATTTGGTCTCTGAATTGTTTACATAGATAATTCCTACATAGTGGTGCTGTAGGAGAATTGCACCTGCTTCTTAAATTGCTGTACCTTGTTTCTCCAGATCCAACAACACCAAATACGCAAACACACCGTTAGTTCAAGAGTTCCGCTCCTTCAATGCAGTAACTTTCTGCTAATTCTGAAAGATATTTACCACATTTTATCTCTCATATCAAATGGCTGTTCCGATTGAAGAAGCTATAGCTGCACTATCCACATTTTCTTTAGAGGTTAATTTTTTAACGTATATTACTATTATTATGAAAATTTGATTCATAGTTTGGAGATAAGTATGTTTTTTAATTGATGTTTTTCTCGTTATTATAAAATTAGGATGATCAAGCAGAGGTACAAGGTCCAGGGTTTTGGGTTTCAGCTGAAGGAGGCGCAACTATTAGTCCAATTGGTAACATATATTTTTCTTTTAGGTCTTCATCAGAATTTTTTATTTATTTATTTATTTTTATTTTGTTGTTGGTAATGTTATTATTATGATTATTATCATTTACTTTTTTCCTGAGTGTTTTCATTAAGGATGTTTCTTTTTGATGTCTTCCTTTCTGTAATTATAAATTAATTTGCCTTCAATATTTTGTTTTGTTAAATAAAATTGTCTTCAATATTGTTTAGATGTGCTGTCCTTTTTCTCATTTTTTTGGTAATCGAGAAATCCTTGAGGACCAATGCCGCGAGGTTTGAAACTCGATGGATAATGGGCCTGCACCTCTACCTTTTCTCCATTTAATTACCAGGCTTTTCTCTACGATAATGATCGAACTCGTGACGTGCGCCTAACCCACACATCTCGACTGTGCTTTTGCCACTAGGCCAAAGCCCTGCATTCGAACCTGTGACGTGCACTATGCTCTTTTTCTCATTTACTACTATCTGTCATTCTATTGTTAGAATTATTATTATTTTTGGAATTTCAGGTGAGTCATTGTGAATGTTCCTTGTTGGTTTTCTTTCTGCAATTACATCCCACCCATGAAATCAAATTGCCTTGTGTATTATTTGCGAGAGGGTTCTTTTTTACCTTTTTTTAATGTTTCAAAATGTTTTTGGCAGAGTACAGTGACGTGGCTGCATATAGGCTGTCATTATCGGAAGACACTAAAGCTATTAACCAGCTGGTATATGTTAAGAAATTGTACCAGTTTTCTGCTGCTGAAATTGCACTTCATTTCTTTGATGTGATGCTGAAGTTGTTTGCAGAACACACTTATACAAGAGGGGAAGGAAATGGGCTCCGTGCTCTACACATATAGAAGTTGCGTTAAAGCGCTTCCTCAGGTTAGTAAAGGACTTCGGCTTCTAACAAAAAAGCTTTTGATTTCTGAATATGAGATAAGGCATTATTACTAGGATATTCTACTTTGCTGCTAAGCTTTTTGTTTTTTGTCTGGTACGTGAAAATGATGATAATATGTGGTGTTTGTTTGTAGTTTATTTCACAATATTGTTGTATATCCACATATCTGTAGCAGTTATTAGTTAAAAAATCTATACATCTGTGGCAGTTTTGTGAGAGCACAAACAATGAGCAATTTCAATTCATGCTTAACTTTTAGCAGGAAGAAGAGCAAAACCTTTTTAAGCAACTGACTCGTAAAGTATCCTGATAACTTCGCCCAAGGTCACTAAACTAAATCAAATGTGGAAGGAGTACAAAATTTGTTACTAACCAGCACTTGTAGCATCAAAGCTCATAAAGGTAGCTTCATTTTAAACCAAAGTATACCCGTCATGCCACCTTGGGTCCAGGTTTAAGGAGATCTAGGTAGGTATGCCTTGGTAGTAGAAATGACTACCAGTTGTAGCTGTTTTCATCTTTGATGACTTCAGACTTTAACCAAAAAGGGAGAAAGGGGGAAGTACTTGAGCAAAGTTCCTTATAAATTATACAATTCTTTCAAATTCATTAAAGTTTCACATAACGATTCTCGAATGCATCAGGGTTTGTTAAATTGATTCAAGTCTACATTGATATGTAACTACCTCTTCAATGTTAACAAGCTATATCAATGTTTTTATTTCGCCGCTTAAAGTGATGAAATGAAGGGAGGGAGTATTGCTTCATGGATGAAGCCATGCACTTTAGAGAAGTGTACATGTCAAACAAATCCACAAAAAGATCCTAATGAGAAGCAACCAGTTCTTTGAATCTCAACTTTAAAGAGTTAGATTAATATCAACATTGTTGTATTTTGGATGCTGAAATTAGTTATTTTAATTGCAATTCAATAGTAATTGTACCAAATTCATATATGTTGGTGTAATTTAATTTTCTCTAAATAGTGCACTTCACTTGACAGTGTGCGTTTCACTTCACGCCTTTTGCTTTTAGCTTCATGAATATTGTCATTTTTGGCGCTTTTCGTTTTAAAAATACTGCGCTATATTGCTGTCGGGATATTAAGTATGTTATCTAGTTTTGCATTTCCTTTAACTTTGTTTGGATGTTTATTGTGTAGTTAAATGTGTTTACGAAGCCCTAGCAAGAAAACAAGTGCTGAAAGCTGATTTTTCTGAGAGATAAATTTCCTCTCAATAATTGAGGCAAATTTATGGCAGATTGAAGTTGTTAATCTTTCTTTCTTGTACATATTTTTTCGATGTTTGCACCTTCTTTTTCCACCTTCCGACTTTTTCTTTTTCCTTTAATAACTTGTAATAGTTATAGACATAGTATTGCAGCTTCCAGATTCTATGAAGCATAGCCAGGCTGACCTGTATCTCGAAACTTATCAAGTTTTGGATTTGGAAATGAGCCGTCTGCGTGAAATCCAGAGATGGCAAGCATCAGCTGCATCTAAGGTTTGAACCCATGATTCTATTTATCTAAAATCTTTACTAAAGATATAAAATTTCTTCTCACACAAGCTTTTCTGCTCGATCCATTTCAACACAGCTGGCAACTGACATGCAACGTTTTTCCAGACCAGAGCGTCGCATTAATGGTCCCACAGTAACTCATCTATGGTCTGTACATGTGTCTTATCTTTTCATTAGTCTATTCTCTTTATTATATTTATAAAAAAGATTAGTTTATTACCTTTTTTCTGAATTGTAATTATTTACATTAATTGGTTAAATTACTTGCCACTATTTCATATTCACATCCTAGATGATAATTGCTTCTTTTAGGGTGTGTATAATCTTCGGAAATGTACGAGGGAAGGGAAAGCCTAGCATAAAGTGTGCTCCACCTCCAATCTTGAGGTTGAGGGTTTGAGTCACCAAGGTACCAAAGTGGAAAAAACCACTCTTTGGCTCCTGCATAGGGCTTTTTTTTTGTTTAGGGGTGTGGTGGTGGTGGTGGGAGGTTGATGTTTAGCAAATTTAAAAAAAGATCTTCGCAAGCATGTCAATTTTCTGTTAGAGGTCTCTTCTTTGCATTAAAATGCACAATTGGAAGCAGCTTTACTTACCTAGCAGTGCGTATCAGAAAAATTTAGAGAGGCATCAAAGCCAACTTTCAATGGTCCAGATTTACGAAATGTTCAGTACTTGGTCTGACTACTGAAAATTTGATCTGATGACGCATAGCTTATTACTTCAGACCAATTAAAATTAGGTGAAGCAGTCAAATTCCTCCCGACATAGATTTAACCTTAAAAAACCAGTATGTTTTTTTCTCTTTTGGAGGGAAAACAGGAAAAGAAACAAAAATTCCAGAACTTATTAGCATGTCATGCCAAGGTATCTATTTCTTGTGTCTCATATAACTTGGTGATTGGGGAAAAGGGTATGGGATGAATGAGTTCCAAAAACTTGGTCATGAAGTTCTGGATTTTATGGCAAAATGTGTGTAAAGTGTATAATATTTCATTGTTTAGGAGATAATGTTTTATTGGTGCAGTATTATTTGATTAATCTTTGTGAAGCAAGTAACACACCAGTTATTTGCTAAGTTGCTCGGACTCGGGTGCGAGTGTCCGATACGGGTGCGGATCTAGAGATCAGATCCTTCATGATCTAAATTTAAAGATTCGGGGGTACGGATACGGGTGCGGGGATTCGGCTAAAAATAATTCAATTATTTCAAAATAGAGTTATAAAAATGTCTAAATTATGAGACGTTATGTGGAAAACTTACAGGTATTCCGAGAAGGAAAAAATATTGAACAAGAGTAGAATTTTAGGAGATAAAAGGAAAAGGATGACATAGAAATTTATATATACAAGGTATTCCATTTTCTTCCATATCACCCTAGCTTTTGATTTGTTTTCAAAAATCATTGTATTTGTCCCAAATTTCTCCGTTGATTTTGGTCAAAGTACCCAAAATCGGATGACAAGATCCGACACGGATCCCACACCCACGTCGTGTCGACACGGGTGTGGCATTGAAAGTGAAGAGCCCGAGCAACTTAGGTTATTTGCACAGATCCAAATCATTCAATGAATCCTTCTTTCAAGTCTTCTGTACCACCTGATTTCTCATTACTACATGATTATTAGCCCAAAGAAAAGATCAAAAAATATACAGTTGAACAGCTCAAGTTTTATATCATGACCTGATATTGTGAAAATGAGCTTGCACCTTTACTAGTACATTTAGTTTGTCAGTTCTGTTTTCTTAAGCTTATGCTTGATGAATTTACATGTTTTTCTCAAATGCCCCTGAATCTCTGACTTTGCAATGAGCAATAAGGCATAAATTTCAAATATTTTGTTGCAGGTCCATGCTGAAGTTACTTGATGTTCTGATCCAGCTTGATCATCTTAAAAATGCAAAAGCTAGTATACCTAATGACTTTTCTTGGTACAAAAGGTAAAGATGTGCGTGTTAGTTGTTTGTTCTTCATGAGTGCTCAACTTTTCAATCCCTGCCGTTTATGACAATTGGTTGCACAAAGGCTTAACATGTTATAAATTGACTACTTAACAATAGTAAAGCTTGTCAATCAAACCACGGGGGAATTATATGAACACTGTAAGTGATCATTTAAAACAAAAACACTGTAACTGATGGTAAAAGTTCTTAAATTTTCATGACTACCGTCATGTTTGGTGTTTATTTATGAGCAGATCTTTCTTGTTGATTGCAAGCAATACTTTTTATCTGCATATTTTATTGAAACTCTTAGTAGAAAACTATATTTCAGCAGTGATATCTTCTAAAGTGTTGCTTGTTCTTATTCAGTGTATACCGAGTGTGGTCACTTTTGCTTCCAGACTTCTGTTCTGATTTTAATTTGAAAGCATTCTTGAAAACATAGATCTGTTATGCCACCTACAAAATTGTGTAACCACTAGGCACTAGAAAATTAGAGGCAATTCTAACACCCTCTCCCTGGGGCACAAAGGGGCGTGGAAAAAGCAGGATCCTCGAGGAACAACTTTGAGCTTTGAACTGTTAGTCTGCCTGGTGAAGGGGCCAAATCTTGGTGTTCCTTTCACAGTCCAAAAGAGAGAACAATGACTAAGAAAGAAGAAATGGAAAAAGCCAAAGGTCCCACAAAATTTTATCTAATTGTTTGTTTGTGCTGGGTGCTTGCATCAGAAAAAAATATAGTGAACCCATTTGACTGGGTACAGAGTTTAAGAAAAGAGAGAAGACTTTTGAATGTGGTGTAAAATGAGGCACATATATTTTGTGTGGCTATAAATCATTGCATAAAGGTAAATTGTTTCCAAATAAGGAAAGGGGTCATTCTTTTTGGAACGGACTAAAAAGAAAATAGGTTCACATAAATTGAAACGGAGGGAGTATTTAGTATCTCATGTAGTATTAGTCAACCAATTCTTATGTTTATAATGAAGTAGCCTAAATTTGGAACAAAATGAGCCTGAATAGAGTGCAATAAAACACAGAGGATTCACATAGCCGGCCAGACTAGTTAGAAATAGAGCTTAGTTGATCGATTGAATGAAGCGGCTTAAGAAATTTGTTACATGGTTGTTCTCTTTTCCCCTCTTTTTTGTACTTCTCCCAACATCAGGAATTTCAGTTCACCTTCCATTTAGTAGAACTTCCTATTTGAGTGAAAGTGTTTCATTTGTTTGTCTTATCCAATATTTCAGAACATTCACACAAGTCAGTGTACAGTGGCAAGATACAGATTCAATGAGGGAGGAGTTGGATGATTTGCAGGTGCACATATAATTCTTGTCTACGTTAAGTTTTTGCATCATGTGAACTTGCACGTATTTTTGTGTGCTGAACATGAATTGCACATATTTTCAGATCTTCTTGAGCACGAGGTGGGCTATTTTGTTAAACTTGCATGTTGAGATGTTTCGGGTGAACAAGTATCCTTCCAATTATCTTTCTCTACCCAGAGGAATGGTGAAATGATGCTGCAGCAATGAGTGAATTTTGTTGCATATGTATGTCTGTATTTATGTTTGTATGTATGTGTATTTACTGTGTCTCATGGCCTTCAAGATCTGTCATGATAAGTCTTATTTATTTGGATGCTAATCATCTTAGATATCTGAAAGTTCATAACAACGTAGGTGATAAAACATTTAGTCTGAAGGAATTTTCATTTTCATCATTGTAAATCTTGAGGTTTCTTCATAACTGAGATATTTAACTTATCCGATTTTGGAAGTAAAAGAGAAACAGCTTTTCAAGTTTAATAAAAAAATGTTCAGTTTCGAGTTAACCCAACTTAACTTTTTCAGACCTACTCTTTTGACAGAATTCCTGAAAAGGGAGCCAGAAGTTTGATTTGGAGGAAAATATTCAAATTTGACTTCTACAAGAGTCACTATAAAATAACCATGAATTTTGCAAAAGGAACTTGTGCACATCCTGTCTTGAAGTTCAGAATTTTTACTTCATTTCTTTTAAATGCTTCTAGTTCCCCCCAAATAAATGTTTCCTAATTTTTTTCAAATTATTTACGTATTAAACAAAATCCGTCCTGAAAGGAAAAAGAAGAAGAAGGCATAGAAAAATCCTAAGAGAGTCATTATCGCCTGAGAATGCTAAGAGAGAGCATTGGCATATACTACCCTCTGCTGATAGCTTTAGAAAGGTAAGATAAGAAATAACCAGTGCTTGACATAGCCAACTTGGTATTTCCTGCTGGATTTGTTTAACCATTGGGACTGAATGGAATCTGTCTGGGAGGATCTTATAATAGAAAGGTAATCAATGTTCCAGCCTCGATATCAGAGGTCAGTTCTTTCAGCTTTGCATCTGAGGATCTGAAGTACCTTTTATATAAGTCACTTTGATTGAGTATAGCACAATTCATGGATAAGTGCACTTCTGATGAATCCAGCACATGTCCATCGCTTTCAGGATATCTGACCACTAATGTCTGCACTTCGCATTTTTTGTGTCTAAGTATCATTTGCTTTGGTGGTAATTTCTATCTGTAGGGCATGAAATTGTCTACTCATTTCCTGTGCTAAAGAGAAAATTTTCCTGAGCTCCTTGACTTTTTATAGTGTTGAAGACATTCTTCAAGTTCTCATTGTCTTCATAGTTGAGTCATTGGAGTTGAATTTTGCACTTCTGTTTCCGGAGAGGCACACACTTCTTCGTGTTTTGCCTGTCCTTGTTGTCTTAGCATCATCATCAGAGAAAGATAGTGAATCATTGTACAAAAGGGTGAAAATCAACAGACTTATTAACATATTTAAGGTATGTTCATTTTGTTCTTATTATGATATAAATGTTAATACTACATACTCTCAACCCCTTGGAAAATTGTCCCCTTTCTCTATATGCCAGAATGATCCGGTGATACCTGCTTTCCCAGATCTTCACCTGTCTCCTGCTGCAATTTTAAAGGAGTTATCAACATACTTCCCTAAATTTTCTGCACAAACTCGGCTTCTCACTCTTCCAGCACCTCATGAGCTGCAACCGCGTGAGGCACAAGAATATCCTTTCTCAGTGTTTCTGACCTTTAATATTCTTTGTTGCTTTTGATGCTGTTCAATTTTGGGTCCATGTGAGTCAGATTCGGTTTTCCTGAAACTTACTTTTCATTACTGCTGATAACTTGAGAACAGGTTCTGTTGAAACACAATAGAGCTTTAGTGCGGTGCTTTTCCTTTCCCTATTCCAATTGATTACTTAAGTAACAGAAAATCTTCTGTTTTTTGAAAGAAATAGTTAGAGAAAGCTTACAACGTCTGTTTTTTTTAAAATTTATTATAACACTTCCCTCTCTTCACCAGCAGTCCCAAATTATTACTTTTCTCCACGAACGTTATTACTTTGAAGTTTCACGACCAAACATAGTATTGTCCTAATTTGAAGTGGTTTAACATTGTACACATTTTTTGCAGCTCTCTCTCCCTTCCCCCCTCCCCCCCCTCCCCACAAGAGTAGTAAGTTTGAATCCATTAAACTTATTTGGCCTTCTAATGGAGGTGTTATTTCTTTTTTAGTATTAAAATTCAGTAAACGGCTTTTAAAATGTTTTTTACTACTGGGGCAAGTATTCTCAAATATTATAAAATATCAGGCAGTTCATATTCAATGATAGAAAGTTTAAATGCTTTAATTCTTTTATAGTACATGTCATCTATGGGAGTTTATTTGTATTTAACTTATAAGCAATTTCTCTATACTTTCCTTTTGTTTCCTCTATTTTGTTTAAAATAAGCTTCCTCCACTATCCATTGGAAGATCTTCAAGGGTTTACCTTAAGTAACTTCTTAACGAACATTTACTTATCAGCGGCAATATCTGATTGTCAACCATATTGGGGCGATCCGTGCTGAGCATGATGACTTCACTGTTCGTTTTGCTTCAGCCATGAGTCAGGTGCTTCTCTTTCTCTCTCTCCACTTCTTCTTCTCTCTTTTTTTCAATGTGTTCTACGACTTGTAAATAATACAGCTCGTAGAGTTGATGGCAAGTCAAGTTCACACATTCAGATTAGCGATGTTTTGATCTATACTGATTACCAATGTTTTAGGTGGCCTATGTGATAACAAATTAGGTATCACTTATTCTGATTAGCAATGTTTTAGGTGGAGGTTGGATCTTCCATTTGAATTGAGCCCGATAATATATATGAACCTGGCTCGAGAAACTCAATATGTACAGGCCTATGAGAAGACTCGTTTTAGGTGGAGGTTGGATCTTCCAATATTTTTAGCAATGTTAATATAGACTCGTTTATAGCTATGTATCAACACGGGCCTGTGGATATCTGTTATGGATACACACTTTTTGCCATTTTTTGTTGTACTTTAAGAAATTTGCATGGAGCACCCGTACTCATGTCACACCCGTTCATCCGCCACGAGTACATCAAGAGAAATGAATTTCCCATGTAACATAGCTCTTTTGCTAGATGTATGATGGAAATGTTAATTTCAGAATATACCGAACCTGTAAATTCATTTTTTTTTTTGCCGAAATGATCAGTCCTGTACTTCAAATATGAATTTCCTTTCAAATTAATATGAATACTTAAATGTACAGCAGGGACAATAGAAACTAGGAATTTCAAGTTAAAACTAATTTACAAAGAGAGATTGGGAGATATGGAAGTTATTGGATGTTGGATGGATGGGTTTATTTGTGATTAACATGTGGAGGAAAATGAAAGAAAAGAAATGGAATGGTAGAAAAGTATTTGATTCTTAAGCATTGGCATGGGAACCAACTGTCCACACTTTCCTTTTTCTTTCTTTTGTTTCTTTTCCTTTTCCTTTAGAATGTCTGGAACAGTGTTCTGGCTGTCATCATTCTTCTTTTTGTTCTTTTATTACGGTGTTGGGGTAGGGGAATAGGCAGAGCATTAGAATGGGATAAGGAAGCTGCATCAAACACAAGTGGCAAATTTACATAGTTTTGGGGGAGAATTTTAGTTTCCAATGAATTGTAACTGAAAAAGAAATGTTGGCCCCCAATGCTTTGGTCTAGTGGCAAAAGCATAGCACATGCTGTCTGGGTTAGGCACACATCAGGGGTTCGGACTGCGCCGCAGGCGAAAGCGTAAAATTTAAATAGAGAAAAGTAGATGGGCAAGGGCCACTATCCGTCAATTTCGAACTGTGCGCCATTGGCCCTCAGAAAAAATTGCATAAAAACTAAACCAGAAAACTAAACTAATCTCCCTTTTCAAGTTCTTTTTTTCAATAAGAAATGAAAATCCTTCATCCACTAAACCATTTTTTCGCGAATACCCAGACTATGTTGCATATGAATCCTCATTAGTGAATGGTTCTGATCATATTATATCTCGACTTTCTTTGCAGCTTGTCTTGCTAAAATCAATAGATGGTGTGGATGTTGAGTGGGTTAAGGAAGTGAAAGGAAATACTTATGACATGGTTGTTGAAGGTTTTCAACTTTTAAGCAGATGGACTGCACGAGTTTGGGAGCAATGTGCTTGGAAATTTTCTCGCCCATGCAAAGATCCTGTTCCAATAGAGTCACATGAGATGCCTGCATCTTTTTCTGACTATGAAAAGGTTTCATTTAATTTGATTCTTATGCAGCTAATTGCACTCTTACATATAATGGTGCATCTCAGTGAAATCCTCAATCTCTTTTGCCTCCCCCACCCCCCAAAAAAAAAAAAAAACCAACCAAAAAGAAAAGGAAAGAAAGAACTGAAAAGAAAAGAAAATGGAACTGCCATAAAATAAGGAAGAAAAGAAAATGGAACTGCTCCCTAAAAGATTGAGAAGCTAAATGCATCTGACATGGTACCTGCAAATTTACTATTCTAAAATTGAAATGAAGGTAGTACGGTACAATTATAGTGCTGAAGAAAGGAAGGCTCTGGTTGAACTTGTGAGCTACATCAAGAGTATTGGATCGATGATGCAGAAGGTTGACACCTCAGTGACCGATGCCTTGTGGGAGACAATCCATGCAGAGGTGCAAGATTTTGTTCAAAACACAGTGGCGACAATGTTGCGGACTACATTTCGAAAGAAGAAAGAACTTTCTAGGTGAGAACCAGTTCCTCTTTTTTCTTTTTTGTTTCGGCCAGTTCTTACTATTCTCTTTTCTTTTATTAGGTCAATGAAAGCTCAAGTATATTCATCGTGGTAATAGTTTGAATGGATGTTTTGACTGGAGAAGGATACAGATTTATTTTGGTGATTAACTTGTCTTTAAAGCAAAACATTATTACCCAAGTTAAAGTGTGAAATTATTTTCTTAAAAACTAATTTTGGGCTGAACGGAAAAGATTTCATTGATGAGAAATTAAAGAAAGGAAAAAGCTGTCCCTGATAAATGAATCAAGTAATAAATTGGAACATTTTATAAAACTCCACTTAATCATGATAAAGGCTGTTCTTGAAAGAGGAGAGACAATTTATGAATGATGAAACTCAGTAGAGAATAACATTCTGATTATGATGTTTATTATGAAAAAGATGAAACACCTTTTCTTTGGGAACACAATTTGGAGTTGAGTACTTTTTGCTGAAGGTGGAGAGGCATATAATTCTACTTTGAAGTGTTGATATACAAATAAGTGAGAAAACATCAACTGTGACTTGTGAGATTCAGAAAGCAGCAAGTTAAAGCTTTTGCATAATTTTTGGGATTGTATGGGGGGAAATGATGGGAAAGCAAGGGAGCTATATACGATAGTTGAAGGCTGAAATTTACAAGTAAGCAAAAGGGAAACCAGAGTGGTGCGAGAACTGAGCAAATTTGAAGCGAGGGAATATTGAAAAACAGACAAAAGAAAATAAATGAAATTGTACCCTGTAGTGTGGCTAAGATTATGTTTGACAAGTGATTTTGGTCACTTATGGGTAAGAAGATTATGGGGGTTTCTGGGATAAGAAATTATGTCCTCGGTCCATTTTGGTCTTTGTATATTTTGTTTGTGTTGGTTATTCCATGCTTCAGGATATGCAAATGCTAAAGAATTTGAGGAAAAATTTAACTTTCTGTATGAATCCATACAGATTGGCTCTCGAGTATCAAACCCCGCATACACAATAGGTCTTTCAAGTTGAAGTACCTTGTTGTCTTACATAACTGATTTGGATAACTTGGATCTTGGTCTAATTGATGATCCTTCTAGTCTCTAATTGCTCTGCGTTTTTGCTATGTTTTCAGGATTCTTTCCGATATGAGGACACTTTCAGCAGATTGGATGGCAAATACTAGTAAGCCAGAAACTGAAATACAGTCATATCAGCATAGTGGTGAAGAAAGCAGAGGGACCTTCTTTTATCCAAGGCCAGTGGCACCAACATCTACTCAGGTTTCCTTACTTATATTTTCTGATTTGGTATTCAATGTTGTAGTACACTTCAAGTACAAATTCTGATTATTGTTAAAACACATGACAATCATAAATGATATTCTTATTAACTCAAAATATTGCTCTGGGTGGAAGTGCTTCTTTAATAGTTTGTGGTCTCTTATCTCATTTGAATACTTGTGACATCTCACACAGGAGGCTTAAGTGGCCAGAGTGAAAATTTACTACTTTCTTTATAAGCTTCATTGTCCTTATACATGCATTGTCGTGATCTAAGTAGTGGTAGTTGGGTTATATTCTGTTGCTTATCTAATATCTTTATTCTGTTAGGCACAAGATGTTTAATTTTACTGGATCTGAATATTAAATTCTCAGTAATTCTTTGATTAAAGCATTTATAGCTGCACGCACATCCATGGCACATCTAAAACATCTTTTCCTGAAGTACTATATTAGTCAAGTTTTCCCAAATTAGAAGTCAGAAGTCATACTATGACTTTATATCTCGCGGAGTAGTGCTTTTCTTCCCCTGTAAGTTAGTGCAAAATTGGTAGCAACTAGCAAACCAAATAATGATGAAAGTGATTATATCTAAAAGAGAAATACATTAGAAGTGTCTACCTTTGATATTGGGTATACTATATATTACTCATATCAATGTTTCTCCCTTTCGCCAGGTCCATTGCTTGCAGTTCCTCATATATGAGGTGGTTTCTGGTGGCAACATGCGGAAGCCTGGTGGTATTTTTGGAAATAATGGTTCTGAAATACCTATCAATGACTTGAAACAACTGGAGACTTTCTTCTATAAGCTTGGTTTTTTCTTGCATGTATTAGACTACACAGGTATCTATCTATACTGTGTTATTTATGTAAGGCTTATTAAAATTCATGATCTTTTATATTAATGTGCAAGTTAGGGTGTATAATTGATTAATTGTTGGTGATACTGTACTTATTTAGTCATAGCCATTTGCATGTATAAGAGTGTGTTAGTTCTTCTGTATCATTTTTCTGGCCTTCATATGCCACTGCTTTATTTTTTTGCACCAGACTCCTCTAACACTATTTTGAGCATATGGAAGTTGTTTATTCTGTAATATATCATCCTTAGCATAATCCATTTCAATGCACTCCTTGCAGCTACTCTAGGAACTTTGACAGATCTTGGTTTCTTATGGTTTAGAGAATTCTATTTGGAGTCTTCTCGTGTTATACAGGTATATAAGTGTCAACTTGCTTGATGATCCCTTTTTTGCATAGCTAAATTCCGATTTGCTAGAAGTTTTGGTGTTCCATTCTGGTGGTATGTCTATGGATTTCAACTTCACAGCTAAAGAGGTTCCTTTCTTAATACATATCAACATCTTGATATCCTTTCTTGTGAGTTGGAAGTAGGAGGCGCCCTGAATCTTCTTAATATCTTAAAAGTTGTGCTTTCTGTAGTTTACCTACTCCTAAACAAATTAAGAAAATGTACAGAAAAGGCTTTGCCTAGTTCTTCTTAATCTGTCATGGCTATTTGCAGTTCCCCATTGAATGCTCCCTTCCATGGATGTTGGTGGATCATGTGATCGAATCTCCAATCGTTGGCCTTCTGGAGAGTGCCTTGATGCCATTTGACATCTATAATGATGCTGCTCAGCAAGCATTAGTGATCCTCAAGCAACGCTTTCTATATGATGAAATCGAAGCTGAGGTAATAAACCGTTAAATCCGCATATTAACATTGTTGATCCCAGGGAAAACCTTTTGGTCATCTTCTCTCCATCTTCCTAACTTCACATATGTACATGCAATCTCTATATTCAGCAGATTTTGATGCTGTTGAACTGTATTCTTAATTCTATCTTATGAGCTAAAGGAACTCTATTATTTCAATTTCAAGCATTATTCTCACCTTGTAGCATATGCTCATGTTATATTTAAAGTGCAATTTGTTTAAGATATCTAATATCTATTATGCTTTTCGGAAATCTAGTTTAGCAGATTCAATATGAAGCACTATCTTCCCTTTGTGAATTAAAAGGCTTTTACAGCACCTTTTGTTTTCCATATTCTCTAGGTGGACAATTGTTTTGATATATTTGTCTTGAAGTTATGTGAGACTATTTTTACATACTACAAAAGTTGGGCAGCCAGGTATTTCTCTTCTTTACCTTTTACGTGTAACTTTTACTAAATGAGATGGTCTATCAGAATTTGACGATCTCCTATTCTGTAGTGAACTACTTGATCCATCATTCCTCTTTGCCATAGACATTGGCGAAAAGTTTGCGGTCCAGCCAATGAGATTCATAGGTCTTTTAAAGATGACTCGAGTGAAGGTAAGTATAAATATAGATTTTTTTGACAATAATAATTTTTTTTTTGACAATTAAGTATAAATATAGATTCTGTATCTGGTAACGAACTTATATGTTTTGCGTGGGTTTTTCTCCTGATTTTGTTATGTCCAGTGACAGTTGGTTCAACTACTAATCAAGTTACCTCGTTTTCTCCAATATATGGAATTTCCCAAATTTGCATTTGCTTCCATTTTCAAAGATTGAGAAATAAAATTCTTGATTGGTGTGCGCTGAGAAGTTTGGATATGTTTTATTTAACAGACATGGTACAATACGAGTGACATGTCTGACATCACCTTTTTTACAAAAGAAAATAGGGTGGAAAAATAAGAAGATGGAAAATATGCTGCTGATATAATTATTTAACTGTTAATTTCTATTTAAAAAAAAGATATAATACTGTATCTGCAAAGAGAAGATATTATATTGTATCTGTCAAAGGTTCCACAAACCTACTTATGAAAACCCTTACATGGTAATGGAGGATGACCCCTTGAAGCATATGTAGAAGGTGTGAGAAGAAGAGAGAGTGAAAGAAATGGTTGTAAGAACACAAATTTTCAGTTTGCTAGTGCTTTCAAAATATGTACAATATGGGCTAGGTTGGGTAAAACTTAAAAACATGAGCCATTTTTTGTTATGGTGTGAAGTCATGTGTATTTTCTTATAATTCGTTCGTTATTTATTCCCCCTTTCTACATTATGGTTATATTTATGTTCTAATTTTGGAGTTGTATATGAGAATCTTGGTTTACCTAGAGTTGTATAAGAGAATTTTATGTCCTTTGGTTATTAATTTCTAACTAGAATTTTGTAACATACAGCTTCTAGGAAGGACCATCAACTTGAGAAGTTTGATTGCTAATAGGATGAACAAAATGTTCAGAGATAATCTTGAATTCCTGTTTGATCGCTTTGAATCACAGGATTTATGTGCCATTGTGGTAAAAACTCTCACATATCTTCTGAATTAACACAAAATCTGAACCTTCCTTATCTCTTAATTGAAAATTTTAACACTTATTCTCTCTCTCTCTCTCTCTCTCTCTAAATATATCAGGAACTGGAAATGTTGCTGGACATTTTGCTACTTACTCATGAATTGCTCTCAAAAGACCTTATAATAGATTCTTTCAATCTTATGTTGAACGAGATGCAGGAGAATGTATCCGTTGTTTCTTATTCTAGTCGACTTGCTTCTCAGGTTTGTCAGTATCTTTTTTCAATCCTGTGTGTAACTTAGTATGACAGATACTCATATTTATCTATCTCTGTTTTACTCCTGCTCCACCTTAACTTATCTTCTTGATTCTGGTGAGTTGTAGCTTTAATTACTATTTTCTAAGCTCCGCAATTCTAGTCGGTTGTGAATATATATGCATATCACATAGTTATGAACTTTATTGATTCCTTAATACATACTTCATATGCAGCCAATGAAAAGGGTGACATGTTCGCAGTAGTTATGATTTGAAAAGTTAATTGTTGGACCTAATTTTGATTCCATGTCTTCACCTTTATGATGTTCTGGTGCAATATACTTACTTTCCCAATTTTATTTTCTTTTGTAAGTTCTTTCTGGTCTTCGACCCTATTCTAATTTCTGCATAATGTTAAAAAATATACCTTCTGACTTGTTGGCTTTTGCTTCTTTATTTTTTTCTTTTGAAGAAAAGGAAGAAAAGATATGATTGCAAGATTCTAAATTTGCCTTCTCCTTGGGGACTGTTGGTAATTATGATAAGGGAAGAGGTACGTGGGAATGGAGGGAAAGATGGTTGATGCACTGTGTCTGTGGGTGGGGATAGGAGTGGGGTGATGGAGTGGTGCTGGGTACATGACAAATGGGTTTTCATTCAATTCAAGCAGTGACGAGTACAGTTACAGTAAATAGTTGGGCATGTAAGGCTTCCACTGTGTAATAGAGGAAGGGGACAACAGAGAACTACCAAATGCTAAGCTAAAAGTTCAAAGGTAAAAACTTAAAATAGTCCCCACCCCTCTCCCCTTCCAAAGAAAAGAGAAAAGGGAGGGAAATGAAAAAGAAGAGAAATGAGTAAATAACAAGGCACTGATTTACAGTAGGTTTCGTATGTAACTAGGGAAAAGCAACAATGCCTACGAGGGAACACATAAACAGAAAATATAGCCCGACATTTTGGTTACTGCAAGGTCTGTATTTTTATTGGAAAGGAAGTGCTGCAGCTTAGTTTATCGATCAAGTGAAGAAAAAGGGTCTGTAGACCAAGATAAATGTGCTGTGCTTTTGTACGGTGCTAGTTTTATCATCAGTACTGTAGATTAACCTTGGTTGTCTTCATTTGTGTGGAGCACTTGAACAATCAACCTGCTTACATGGATAACTGGCCAATCTGTGTTCTCAAATATTGTTTTGCGATATGTGCTAATTTTTCTTTCTGAATTTTATACATCTCAAATCCAAGGAGAGGTGCCATGGTGTATGTTGTTCGCTGATGATATAGTTCTGATTGATGAGACGTGATGCGGCGTTAATGGGAGACTGGAGGTATGGAGGCAGGTCCTGGAGTCTAAAGGTTTCAAGTTGAGTAGGACTAATACGGAATATGTGGAATGTAAGTTCAGCGACGTGACGAGAGAAGCGGATGTGGAAGTCAGGCTTGACTCACAGGTCATCCTCAAGAGAGAAAGTTTTAAGTACTTAGGGTCAATTATCCAGGGAGATGGGGAGATCGACGGGGATGTTACGCACCGTATTGGGGTGGGGTGGATGAAGTGGAAGTTAGCGTCTGGAGTTCTGTGTGACAAAAATGTGCCACCAAAACTCAAAGGTAAGTTCTATGGAGCGGTGGTTAGACCGGCCATGTTCTATGGGGCTGAGTGCTGGCCAGTCAAGAATTCACATATCCAAAAGATGAAAGTAGTAGAAATGAGGATGTTGAGATGGATGTGTGGGTACACTAGGCTGAATAAGATTAGGAATGAAGATATTCGGGAGAGGGTGGGCGTGGCTCCGGTGGACGACAAGATGCGGGAAGCGCGGCTTAGATGGTTTGGACACGTGCAAAGGAGAAGCCTAGATGCCCCGGTTAGGAGTTGTGAGCGGTTGGCGTTGGCAGGTATGAGAAGAGGTAGAGGGCGGCCTAAAAAGTATTGGGTCGAGGTGATCAGACAGGACATGGCGCGATTCCAGATTTCCGAGGACATGGCTCTTGATAGGAAGGTATGGAGGTCGAGCATTAGGGTTGTAGGTTAAGGGTAGTCGAGCGGTTTTCCTCTTTGTCACGGTTTCCCTCTTTGTACCGACAAGTATGATAGGGTTTTGTCTAGCCCTGTTAGCAATTTATGTTGTGTTTCACAATTTGTATTACTGCTTTTCCATTTATTTGCTGTCTTTCACGTTGTTGATATTATTTTTCGAGTTTTGCTGTCACAGATCTATCGTCTCTGAGCCGAGGGTCTCCCGGAAACAGCCTCTCTACCCCCTCCGGGGTAGGGGTAAGGTCTGCGTACACTCTACCCTCCCTAGATCCCACTGGTGATATTTTACTGGGTTGTTGTTGTTGTTGTTGTTATTGTTGTTGTTGAATTTTATACATCTCCCTGGCCGAATTGTTTTCCTGTTAACATTTCTGATTAAGAGTCTTAATAAGATAGTTGTCAATGCTCAATACCGGAACAACTCACTAATGTAATAAGGATACTTATTATGCTCTTGATGTGCTCTAGATTTGGACAGAAATGCAAAATGACTTCTTGCCAAATTTCATCCTTTGCAATACAACTCAGCGCTTTGTCCGATCATCACGAGTACCCCCTGTTCCTGTCCAAAAGCCTTCGGTTCCTTACGCAAAGCCAAACTTCTACTGTGGTACTCCTGTAAGAAACTACCTCCTTGGCACATTTCCTGATTTAATGTTCTAGTACTCTTTAAATGGTGTTTTCTGCTGTTACCATATTAAGGCTTCTGTATGTCTATTAAGTTTCTTCAGTTGCAACTTTTTCCAGCAGTTGTTCAGTGTATTTTCAGTCGTATATTATGAATGTTACTCTCTGATCTGAAGAAATGATATCTGAATCTTACTAATGCAATTAAATGAGTTTAAAAATGAGCAATTAACAGTGCAAGTAGAGCACATAGAGGAAATGAAAAGGTCGAAGTGATAGTTCCGCTGCTTCCCAGGTAGATCTCCACATGCCCTTGTATTGGTGTGACATTGTGATGATTGAATGTTCTATAGGAGATGAGGTATATCTTATGAGGTTGTTTCAGAAGACCTAAAATCTCTCAGAATCAATTGAACTAACGAAAGGCAGAATACACAATTGCAGCAAATGATCTATATAAAAGTTACCAACTAGTTGGACGAAGGTTTAGTTACTGCAATTACACTTGCATTCAGTTCTGTATTTATATGGAGTCATTTTAGTCCAACTAGAGACGTGTATGCCTGTAAATATTCAATGAGACTTGTATGCCAGTGTAGAAATAAATGTGAAATTTAAAGTACCTAAGTTAGAGTTTATTTTTTTTTGAGATGGTAACATATTTGTATATATTAATCAAATCAGTACATAGGTTGTACAGAAACCATATTTACAAGAAGGCAAAAGAAAAGAGAAGTTCTGCTATGCAGTCCTAGCAAAGTTCTAGAATATCTAGGATTGACATAGTGTCCTCTGTGTAACTCTGTTTACACCACAAACAAAAAAGTAAAAAACATTTTAGTTTGACCTTCTGTACTGAGTTGCTTCTATCCTCAAAACATCTAGAATTCCTTTCTTTCCAGATTGTCCACCAAATACATGCTGGGACAGTCCTCCATCTTATCTCTGTCTCTTGCTCCAGCTCCAGCTTAATCCAAGCTAAAAAGCACTTCAGTAATCTTACTAGGCAATGTCCAAGCTATACCTCTGAGATTAATAAAGATTTTCCATAGCTAATCTGTTGTCCTGCAGGGAAGAAATAGATGGCTAATTGTCTCAGCTGTTTCCCCACATAGAAAGCACCTTGAACAAAGTGGAATCCCTCTCTTTTTTGAGATTGTCTTGGGTCAAGACAGCCTCCTTTGCTAGCAGCCAAGTAAAACAAGCTACCTTATATGGAATTTTTTTTTTCCAGATATGCTTCCATGGCCAATTAGTTAATTGCTGATTTGAATGGTTTAAGAGCTTGTATGCTGAACTCACCTTATACATATCTTTGTTGTGTCCCTGCCACCATAGTGTATCCACCCCACTCTGTAACCCTTTAAAGTCTTCCAATTGTTTGTAAAACTCAGTCAACCTAACCACCTCCCAGTCATTTAACTTCCTCCTAAATATAAGATCCCAACCTTGGGGAGTCCATACTTCAGCTATTCTTCTATGCTGACGTTGAACCAAACCATATATATGAGGGAGAAGTTCTTCTAAACAACCAACTCCAACCAGTTATCCTTCCAAAAGGAAGTTTTGTTGCCATTACTCACTCTGATGGAAGAATGACTCTTCATCACAGGCCAAAGTGACTTAATGGACTTCCATAAACTAACTCGATATGTTGTATTAACTACCTTTGATACCCACTTGTCTTCCTCTCCATATTTTGCTTTGATTACCTTGCCCCATAAGGTTTCAATTTCCTGTGAGTACCTCCATAACCATTTCATCTTTAAGGCCTTGTTTTGGTTCTTCAGGTTCCTAATGCCTAAACCACCATGAGCTTTGCCAATTATAAGAGATTTCCACTTAACCAATTGAACAACCCGTTTTTCTTTGTTTCCTTGCCATAGAAAGGATCTTCTAAGTCTATCAAGTCTCTGAATAACCCCTGCAGGAATGGGAAAGAGGGACATCATGTATGTTGGAAGAGAATCTAAGACTGAGTTGATCGAGGTGAGTCTGCCTCCCAAGGACAAATATTGGGATTTCCATCTAGCCGGCTTCTTTTCACATTTTTCAATAACAGAATTCCAAATCACCTTAGATTTAGACTTTGCTCCCAAGGGCATACCAAGGTAAATAGTAGGTAGGCTTCCTTCTTCTCCACCCAAGATCAGTGCCAGTTGCTCTATTTCAGGAACTTCATTGATGGGGAACAAGTGGCTTTTTCTCCAATTGATGTGCAGTCCTGAAATGCCTTCAAATAGTACCAAGATAATTCTCAGGAACCTCAGTTGCTCCTCTTTTGCATCACAAAAAATTAAAGTGTCATCAACATACTGGAGATGTGTAACCTCTAGACTATTGTTTCCATTTTTGGCTACCTCAAAACCTTTGATCCAACCCTGATTTCTTGCTGTCTTAACCATATTATTAAGACCTTCCATTGCTAATATGAATAGAAAAGGAGATAGCGGATCTCCTTGTCATAAACCTCTGTGTGCGGGAAAGAATCCTTCAGGAGATCCATTAATAAGGATAGAGAATCTAACAGCGGAGATGCAATGTTTTATCCATTTGATCCATTTCTCCCCAAAACCCATTATGTCTAACATTTTCAACAAGAAATTCCAGTTGACATGATCATATGTCTTCTCTATGTCTAATTTACAAAGAATTCCTGGCTTCTTCTGTTTGATTCTATAGTCCACAGTATCATTAGCTATCAGAACAACATCCATTATTTGTCTTCAATTAATGAAGGCCATTTGTTGCGGGTCCACCAATTTATTTATCACCTTTTTTAGTCTCTGTCAAAACCTTTGAGACTAACTTGTAGACGCTGCCTATCAAGCTTATAGGCCTGAAATCTCTCGGTTCTTTAGCTCCTGTCTTCTTAGGGATCAAAGCAATGTATGTAGCATTGAAACTTTTTTCAAGAATCGCATGGGAGTGGAAATTCCGGAAAGTATCCATAATATCCTGTTTCAAAACATCCCAGCACTTTACAAAGAAACCCATTGTATAGCCATCAGGTCCAGGAGCTTTATCCACTTTATCCACTGCATACATGATACATCTTCAGATAACCTAAAACCTCTTGTTCCTCGAAACTTCCTTGCAAAAACTCCTTTTCTTCCTCAGATATTACAGGACAGTTATCAAAATTGCTCGCTGGTCTCCACCCTTCAGCCTCTGTATACAGTCTTTTATAAAAATCAATAATCTCACTCTGGATTCTACCTGGCTCTTCTATTGTTTCACCATGGGTCACTAACTAGTCTATGTTGTTGCTTCTCTTGTGAGCATTAGCAGTTATATGAAAGAACTTTCTATTTCTATCCCCTTCCTTAAGCCAAAGGGCCCTTGATCTTTGCCTCCATGCAATTTCTTCATTTTTTATGTGCTCTTCATATTCCATAAGGAGAGATGTCTTCTTGACTGATTCATCCTCCGTCAAGGCTCTAATATCCTGAATTGAATCAAAAGCTGCTAGTTGACTTAGCAGATTGGTCTTTTGCAAGGCCAAATTCCCATGGCTGCTTCTGCCCCATTCCTTAAGCCTGCCTTTAAGAGCTTTAAGTTTACATGCTAAGATGTAGTCTGGTTTCCCGAGAACTCGAGAGAAGACCGCCATTCTCTGATCTTGTCAACAAAACCTTCAGTACCTAGCCACCAATTATCAAATTTGAAATAGGATTTGGTTTTCTCCCGGGAACCACACTGTAAAGATACAGGTACATGATCAGATTCCAATCTTTGAAGAAGAGTTTACTTGATGTTTCTGAAACTAGCATCCCATTTTTCCGATATCAATATTCTATAAATTCTAGAAGCAGGGAATTGGTTATCCCCTTTAAACCAAGTAAAGAACCCCCTTCCAGTTGAAGATCAGTCAATTCTTTATCTTCTATAAAGTCTGAAAACTCCAACATAGCTCTAGTTCTCCTATTGCAATTGTTTTTTTCCGAAGCATACCTGGTGACATTAAAGTCACCACAAACAGCCCGTGGTCTTTCCATCAATCGTCTAACACCACCTATTTCCCTCCAAAGTGCTCTCCTTTCAATGTAACAATTAGGAGCATATACCCCGGTTATGTGGCACTCAAAACTTTGCAAAAGTGCCTCAAATATGCCTGTCAGAGTATAAGCTCCAATCTGCAGCACCTCCCCTTTCCAAACTCTACTATCCCAAAGCATCAAAATACCCCCCTAGTACCACTGGCTTCCAAACATGCAAGCCTCACCCATCTCCCTCCCCAAATCTGATTAACTAACTCCTTTATTTCCCCTTCCAATTTTGTCTCCTTGACACTGGACACAGAGGATATCTGCATTCCAATCTATTACTAGACTCTTTACAATTTTGCTGTCACTCCCTCTGATTCATTTTTCTTAAAGTTCATGGCTATCTGTATGTAATTTTTCAATGACATTATATCTTTTATCTTCTATGAATATTGTGGATTCTATGAAAAGATCTGGTGGTGTTGTCTTTCATTCAACCACCTCAACCTCGACTTTCTCCTCTTTAAATTTATTGCCAAATGGCTATGCAAACCTAAGTTGCTCGGACTCGGGTGCGGGTGTCCGATACGGGTGCGTATCTAGAGGTCGGATCTTTCATGATCTAAATTTTAAGATTTGGCGGTACGGATCTAGGTACGGGGTGCGGAAATTCGGCTAAAAATAATTCAAATATCTATTGAGATTTTGCATACAAGTAGGGTTGTCTAAGGGAGGGGATTACCCTGAACCGGTCCGTAACGGTACCGGTACTGCTCTGTCCCAGTCCGGTTGGGGGGTAGGGTAGGGGATTTAGGCAAAAGGAACGGGGAGTGGGAGGGTACTGGAAAAAGTACCCTTAAAACTGGTCCGGTTGGTACCCTTAAGGTAACGAACCGGTACCCTTAGTTTTTTCATTTTAATTTATTAATTAAATTTAGATTTTCGATTGTTAGCCAACATTTATTTTTAACGGCTCCCTCTTGTACTCTACCCCTAGGACAAATAGTGGTAATGGTACAGTACCCCCAAAAATTCCTTTACTCCATACCCTTAATTCCCCTTAGCCTCAGTCCCCTTAAGATATCCTCCCCTTACCGGTACTGCCCTCTTACCCAGTCCCCTTAAGTACCTAGAACCCTCCCCTGAGACAGCCCTACATAGAAGGTATTCCGAGAGTGATAAAATATTGATCAAGAGGAAAATTCGATAAGGAGATAAAAGAAAAAAGACTGACATAGAAATTTCTATAGACAAGATATTCTATTTTCTTCAATTCACCTTAACTTTTGTTTTGATTTCAAAAATCAATCTGTCCCGAATTTCTCTCTCGATTTTGGTCAAAGTATCATAAATCGGTTGACTAGATCCGGTACGAATCCCACACCCATACCCATACCCATGTCGTGTCGACAGAGGTGTGGCACCGAAAGTGAAGAGTCCGAGGAACTTAGATGCAAATAACTTTTTGTCATATTTGTATTTGTTTTGAAGATAATAATATTTCAGTGTATCTTGGATAGACTGGATACAATTACTTTCCATGATATTTGGAATATTATATAGTATAATTAATCATTCCCTTTGTTGTTGCTGTAGGATTTGAATTCTGCTTACCAGAGCTTTGCTCGATTGTACTGTGGTTTTTTTGGCGTTCCTCACATGTTTTCTCTAGTCAAGCTCCTGGGATCTAGGTCACTGCCTTGGCTTATGCGAGCCCTTTTGGATCATATATCAAACAAGGTAAACAGATCTATGACAATTACTAGTGTTTCTCCCAATAATGTCCTGCATTATTATTTCAGTATTTATGTCACTGTACTAGAACCACTGATTTATCATGATTTTTTTTCCTTATTTGATAATCATCTTGCTGACTTTAAGTTCATATAAATGAAAATATTTTTAGCTTCATCTGTCTGCAATTTGTGGCAGATTATCATTACAAAGCTCTGGTTTAAATGCTAACACATTGTGAATTCTCGTCCAGATAACTACTGTTGAACCAATGATTACTGGATTGCAAGAAGCTTTGCCAAAATCTATAGGGTTGCTTCCATTTGATGGTGGTATATCAGGTAAGTTTGTCGCATTATGTAGCAAAGTTGACCTCCAAAGGAATCTAAATGTCAGCTTTTTGAATGACTCGTATCCTTCTGCCTCACCTATACTGGTAGCAGAAATCAACTTCAGTGAAGGTGCCATCTCCCTGTGGGAGACTGTTTGTGTACTAACCCAGAGTATTTGGTTAACCCATAATCACCGTCCTTTGAAACTCGATATTGTTGGCGTCTTACATCTCCTGTTAGTGTAAGTTAGTTTTTGAAATGGTAGCCACGTCGCACCCTTTCTTGTTTTGTCTTACTATGTGTAATATTCCTACTGCCTTCTTTCAGAAGGCGAAGCAAAACCTCCTTCAAAATTCTTTTTGGGTAACTCTGGTTTATGTTAGACTAAATACTTGAGCTTATTTGGCCCACAGTAGGAAGCTTCTTGTACTATAGGTATTGTGTGCGAGCCAAGTGATTAGTCTTCTTCTCATCTAGTTTGCCTTCGAGGGATTTAGGGCTGAGTTTGTCTTCGGATTTTGAGTTTAATAACCTCTCATAAAGATTTTTATGCTTTGGTGATTGAATTAGGAAAGAATGTTTGAAGTATTGCTAAATAACCTAAACTTGGATGCCTTTTCCCCTTACTATAAGGGCTCTAGATGTTTCTCTCCTTTGCTCCTCAACTTGAAGTATTGCTAAAGAACCAAACTTGGATTTTTCCCGTCCAAATGGCTCTAGATATATATCTTCTTTGGTCATTAATGTGCTCTCAACATCAGGAATATGGAATGTGGAGACAATGTATTTGGTCAGTAATCTGCTGCAAGTTTTAAATTGAAAAGTTCTTATTAGTTTCTGAGCACCAATTTAGTAAAATATGTTGCTCTCTCAGCATAGTCTCTTAGGTTTCGTTCTATTAGTTATGATTTATGGATGTAATCTTTTCTAGAGCAGCTTTTGTAATGTATATCAAACAGGCAGAATCTTGCCGTAATCTTGGTTAGAAGTTTTAGTTAAAATCAGTTTGTATTTATCTTTTAGAGCATATATGATATTCCATGTTTAGAAAAGCAGCTATTTCATATAGTTCTCTTTTAAACTGGGTTAGCAGTATTCTAAGTGGTAGAGCGGCCTTGCTGCCACGATCCACTTATATTCAGCCCTTTAAAACTTCGTTAGCGGCAAAACCCTGGTTTTCAAGCTTCGAATTGCAAAAGTCTGCATTTCCGAAGTCACATCAATTCTTTTACCGAAGTCAAGTCACTTTTATTTGTCAATCAAAGAGTTAGAAAGCTAGTCTTAAGCAAACCAATCTGAATTTGACCTCATTGCTGGATTCTGAGTTTTGGCATTGCTCGTCACTCAATAATTCTTCACAGAACAGTTGGATTGCGCAAGGGATGAACTGTATTTGGGACAATGGGGAAGCGGCATAAAGGCAAATACACTAGTGGAGGGTCCCAGACCTCTTAACAGTGATGGATCTACCAAAGAAGAATTTGACCTAGGCCATAATTGGATGAATTAATTGAATAATGGGGGATGCACAAAACTTAATGTTTATTTAATAGGAATGTATCACTACTGGCGACTGTATGCTGCTTAGACGAGAATCATCTTTTGTGTGGAATTGTCTTCTTTTTTGTATGCATCATATGTGCGGCCATTCCAAATCACATCAATAAATAATTAAACCTTATCCCAAAAATAAAATATCATTTTGTATTCTCTGCTTTCCGATGTTGTTAAGTGGTTATTGTTGTTCGATATCTAATGGGTTTTTACTGTTTTTTCCGATGCTTAGGCTGTATGAGGCTTGTTAAGGAGCATCTTAGCTGCTGGCATTCAAAATCTGAACTCAAAGCTGAAGTCCTTTGTGGAATCAAGGAGATTGGTAGCATATTGTACTGGATGGGACTTCTTGATATTGTATTGGTAAGTTTCCTGAGCTTCTGGCATGACCAATAAGTAAATTATCCTTTCAGATACTATAACAGGCGGTTGGTTAGCCAAATAAGGGATACAGTTAGGTCAATGCAGGATAAATGTTGAATTGGTGATCTGCCATTTCCAGTAAATTTTTTGCACCCCAGGTGGTATTGAAGTCTGGGAATTATGTGAAGATGTTATTAGGTCCAACTCCAAGAAGACCTCTCATCAAGATTTAGTTAATTAAATAAAATATACTATCTTTAACAGTTTAAACTTTAGATGAGGTTGTCACACAATTCAGTTTAAAAGCTTGTAGGATCTTGGTAGAGTCAAGTAGTCTTCGCCTAATGGTGGGTGGACTAACTCAGCATGCCCTGCTAATGGGTTTCTTCTTTCTATTCTATTTTCTTATTCCGGCTTCGCTGTTCGTGCCTGTTTCTAGCGACATTTTAGCGCACTTCACCTTTTTAGTGACAGCTCCCACGGCACCATGCCTCTTTTCGACGATTTTTAAGTATTGTCTCTCTTTTCAATGACTGTCCTCATAGCATTGCATCTCTTTTCCATTACCATTCCAGGTCACACCATGCCTCTTTGTAGTGATCGTTCCTGCAGCACTGTACCTCTATCCGTCCATCTTTCTGACAAACTACTTTTCCAGCAAGATTTCAGCTATTAGAGCGTTTCAATCTAGATTTTCAGGCGATCTTTTGACAATATTGTTTCTGTCTTTTCAAAATAAACAAGTTTAAGTTGGTTTCTCCGCTTGAGATTGAGTGGGTGTGTTGAATGTTAAAGAGAATGTGTCTAGGTTTTCTTGTTCCCTTTTTGATACAACTCCTAGTGGGCTTGCAATTTATGGTTCTTTTTCCACCGATGTATTTCTCTAATTAACTAATTACCTTTAGAATATGCATTTATTACTTTTTTGGGTATATATTTGTTCGAAGACTTTTTTCTTTTCTGTTTTGTGGCTCCTTTTCTGCAACTTTCTCCGGAGCGTTGTAATTTTTGTCTTTAATTCAGTTTCCTGATTGATTTCTAAATGCTATTTCTTTTTAATAGTTTATATTAGATTAGTTATGAATTTAGGCTAAGGCATTTAGAGAACGAAGGATTTGATCTGGTGAGCTATGCAATGCATATTCAGTTATACCATACCATACATGAGAGAATTTTTATATTGAAAAGCTAATCCCTTCATATAAATCAATGCGGAGTAATGGGATTTCCTGTCTTATACAATCCCTCATGCCAATTGATCCTGTAAATAATTGTTGGTATATGCTATCACGTCACGTGATTCTTGTCATTATTTACTTTTGGCTTTAATTTTCTCATGTACCGATAAAAGTGAAATAAAGGTAATAGATCTAACCAATATATCAGTTTAGTTTTCCTATGAACAGGAATAGGACACCGTGAGGTAATAACATGGTGTCATTGAACTTGTTTTGCTTGCTCTAATATTCTGTTGGCAGGAATAACTCATCATTAAATTGTACTAGTTTATTCTGTAGATAACACTTGGGACACATCTTCAGGCTTGTCATTTGTATATGATATTGCCACAACTGCTTTGCTTTTCTTTCTGTGACATATATTTATCACCACCAACATAAGTTAAGACCCCAGCCGAGGGTCTCTCGAAAACAGCTTCTACAAGGTAGGGGTAAGGTCTGTGTACACCCTACCCTCCCCACCCTCCCCAGACCCTACTTGTGGGAATATATTCGGCATGTTGTTGTTGTTGTTGCACCAACATAAGTTACAAGATGGTTGATAGACCTACTGCTCGTTTGATCTCCTGGGCAATTTGCCTAAATCCTTGTTGTCTGAAAGTAGTTTGAATATCTCAGTAACTAGAGTTTACTACATTGTCCTTTGTTATGTTTGGGGAAGGCAGACTGTTGAATAGCATTTCAGATCCTGCTGCTCACCTGGATAAGAGTTTATTACTTGCATAAAGTATGGAGTTGTGTCGGCTTGTTCTTGCAATCTCCTGAAGGCAGAAGTTTCTCCAATATTTGATCTCATCCTATGTGTCATAAAGTAGGTTTTCTTTAAAAGGAAATGGATGGAGCAAATGAATCCCTAATAGGCTGTTGACCTTTTTTTTTTCCGACATGATGTCCTTTTTCATTTATTTACATCTTTGTAATGAAGTTAATTGATCTTGGACCATTGAATTACAACAATCTTCACGTTCTTTTTACATTTTAGTTATCACCTTATTTTTGCATGAAAAGTGATTGTATTTACTGTTGTGGTAGTGATAATATTCCACAAAGAGGGATCTTTAATATCTACTGTATTATACATGTGACAGAGAGAAGTGGATACCCGCCATTTTATGCAAACTGCCCCTTGGTTGGGCTTGATTCCTGGTGCTGATGGGCAAATATTGCACTCTCAAGATGGGGGAGATAGCCCTATGGTCACTCTGTTTAAATCAGCAACTACTGCCACTGTGTCCAACCATAACTGTACAAATCCAACATCATTTCACACTATATCAAGACAAGCAGAAGCTGCTGGTATGTACCTTTACAGTATCCAGCCTTTTAATGAGCTTGTCGATATAATAATTTAAGACATGTTAAACAACCCATTATGGCATCTAAAGTCTGATATCATAGAATGCAGTCACGGTTCAAGTCTCTCTGGCATATTCCCATTGGACTATGTCACTGTGATGCTTTAGTACCATCATGCTTACAGTGTCCTCTTTTTCCTCTTGAAGAAGAGGAATTTAATCTTATGTGCAGGAAAGCCCTATTACATAATTATATTACGTGCCAGAATATTTGCAACTTTTTAAAAGGCTTATCAGACAATTGGGATCCAAAAGACAGTGCAAACTTGCTTATTAGATAATTGGACCAGGAAAGATATTGCCAACTTGCTATATCTTGTCTTTATTAGCATTTTAGTATCATTTTCGTTGCCATGTTTCGCTAGTTATGAAACCATTTGCTTTTAAGATGAAAGGAAAAAACTGGACTGGTTCCTGTGGCTAATAAGGGTCTCTAGGTCAAATACATATATTATTGAGTAGTAAACTATATAGGGGCAAGATATACTCCCCCTGTGGCATATATTTTGTCACTTATTTTTTCAGCACATTTATAGTGTGATTGGTGAGGAAGATGTGGGCTTGTATATGTGGCGAAATTTTATGTGAATTTGGAAGGTCCCACCGCGAGCAATAAATAAAGGGCAGACCGGTGCACTTAGCTCCCGCTATGCGCGGAGATCGGGGAAGGACCGGACAACAAGGGTCTATGTACGCAGCCTTACCCTGCATTTCTGCAAGAGGCTGTTTCGGCGGCTCGAACATGTGACCTTCTGGTCACATGGCAGCGACTTCACCGGCTACGCCAAGGCTCCCCTTCACCGCGAGCATAAATAAAATTTTAACATTGCAGTTTAGGCTCATTTTCATGAATCATTTGAACTGAGTCCTTGCTAAGGTGGGAAGTTACTTCTGATTCCCTCTTGTTAAATACTCATAAAGATTCCTCCAATTTCGTCTCTCTTTCATGCTTTTGTGCAATTTCTATTTTCTTTTTCTCTGCAATTTTCCTTCTTGTAAGGAGGGTAGTGATCTGTGATCATAACTACTGTGATTGTTACATAACCTCAACCAGTTATTTGTTTGAGTTGTTCTAAGTTGATAATCTTGTTTGCTTTATTCTTGTATCATGTAACTTAAGCATTTCCACTTTCCATTTTGGGTTCAGATTTGTTGTATAAGGCCAATATTAACACTGGAAGTGTGCTGGAATATGCCCTTGCTTTTACAAGTGCCGCATTAGATAAATACTGCAGTAAATGGAGTGCAGCCCCAAAGACGGGATTTATTGATATTACCACTTCCAAAGACTTCTACAGGATTTTCAGCGGACTCCAAATTGTAAGATGCAAAACATCATTCGCTTCATTTGTTTTGTAAAATTTCGTTTGACTTTTAACTGCATATTTCAATGGTTTGAACATTAATGATGTCTTCGATGTTGCAAATTTGTTGTGCACACATTATGTTTGTCTCTGGTTACAAATTTACCTGATTGATACATCAACAACTATCACCTGGACTGTCATGGACTCATGGTTTATGCAGAATCCCTGCAGTACCTTTTTCTGATCAAAAGAACTACCTCTATCCCTTTTTGTTTGACCTATTCCTTGCTTTAGTCTATTAGAATGTTAAGTGTTTAGTGTTGGAGTAGAGTGTTAGAAGAGTTAGCTATTGTCCCACACTGTGAAAATATCATGTATTTTTATTCAACACTCATAAGTAGGTGTGCCTTGTGTTCATTAAATTATCAGGTCTTTAGTATGTCTCTTCCTTTCTCTTTTTTCTTTTCACATGGCATCATAGCCTTTACAATCTTGGTTGAGACTCATTTATTTTTTTGATGGTTAAAAAAAGTCACGGTTAGGGTAAGGTCTGCGTACATACTACCTTGCCCCAGACCCCACTATGTGGGATTACACTGGGTATCTTGTTGGTGTTGATTGTTAAAAAAAGGCAGAATACATCGGCAGACCATTAAACTTGTCCTCGCTTTTTCCTTTGACACTCCATCTTAAGTCCGTTCCATTTGAATACTCCAACCACACCTCGAATGTGTCGTTTAAACACAAAATGATGTTACGGCATAGAGCGTGTATTACATCACTTTTCAGAGCGTGGCAAAAAAAAATTTCTTTTTATAACTTCTTTTCTTTTCTTTTTCCTCCTATTCTTTTGGACCTCATGTCCAGGTCATCACCTTCCTCGCAAAAATGGTGCTTGCCGGAATCCATTACCGGCAACTAAAAAATTCACAAAAACGCCAAACATCCACAAGTTTCAATACTGAATCATTGAACAAAATCTACCAAAAAAGAACAAACTTTTAAAAAAGGAAATTTATCTCAAAAACAAATCTATCAAGCAAGAATCTGACAGTGGGAAAGAAGAGGGCAAACAATGGAAGAACAACAAAATCTTCATATGCAGGGTAAGATCCACGCTAGCTGCTAAATCTTCAAAGTACAACCAACTAAGCCAAACAAACACCACCAATCAAGCTCACTCTCTTGATCTCTGCCTTCCGAATTTATCCCTCATCGGCCGCCGCTCTATTCTCCGACCAAGATGGATGCCGGTTTCCTCGTTGACCTCTAGGTCTATTTCTTTTTCTTATAGTTTGCTTTTATGGTTGTTCAGTTGTTTGGTCATATCGTTGTCAAAATCTTCCTTCCCAGATATGAAAATCCAAGAAGTGTACCTGTGGATTTTCCTTTTGGAAGATGAAGACGGAAGGAGGGGGTACCTGTGTTTTATTGCATTGATTTTGTTCAATTTGGACGACTGGAACTCAATTTCCGGCTAATTGAAGCTCACCGGAGTTCTGCAAAATGTCGGAGCTGACGTTTTTAATGGTGGGATGGTCTAAAAAGTTGGGAAAAATTAGATCTCGAGGTGGAGAACAATCTTCACTGTTTGGAATTTCTTGATTTGGCCCAGAATTGAGCTGGAAAAAAATGGCTGAAAATGGTTTTTCCGGCGATGAGTGATATTTGGGGAAGATGACAATGATTTTCTTTAACTTTTTATTTTAAAGCTTTTTTTAATTAACTAATTCAAGTTAAATCCATGTGTCTCTCTTTTATTCGTCACTGTGGAGAGTGAATTACACGCATTGTTTATGTTTGGTTGTTTATGAATTTTGTGTTTAAATGACACATTCGAGGTGTGGTTGGAGTGTTCAAATGAAGCGGACTTAAGATGGAGTGTCAAAGTGAAAAGTGAGGACAAGTTTAATGGCCTGCCGATGTATTCTGCCTTAAAAATAGTATTGATTTCAGTAGATGAGACTCAAATCGTTTATGCTTACCATCACGTGGCCATACACCTACCTGCCCCACCAATGTTTTCCTTATTTCTTTCTGCATTGTCCCAGTGGCAATCGATGCTGCTCATCTTTCCTATGTTGCTCGGACTCTCCGAAAATGTGGCCGGATACGTGTCGGATCCTCCAAAAGTAGTGCTTTTTTGAAGGATCCGACACCGGTGTGGCTGCATTTTGGAGAGTCCGTGCAACATAGCATCCTTCTGCCCGCCATTTCCCCTCTCCGGTTCTTTGGGTCGCTCCTCTACTTACCCCAACAATACTCTACTATACTCTACTTTGCCTTTTTTCAGAAAAACTTATATTGAAAGCAGCTTTTTCACACGTCACTCCTCTCTGTCCGGCTATTTAAATAGCTGTCACTTTTTGACGACTGCCTGACAACTTTTCATTGACCATCCGGCTCCTCTTTTCAGCAACCGTCCAGCGCCTCTCTTCGGGCTCACACCAGCTCCTCCTTTTGGCTACCTCTGCGATTACACCACACCTCTTCTAGCGAATCTTCTAGTGTCACCTTGCCTCTTTCCTCTGACTGTTCCACCTGTGAGAAAGCACGAGAGAAAAAATTATTGATTGATATTCTATGTTACAATAAGCGCTATTTATATGTATACATAACACATAACCTACTCCTATTACATAAGAGACTAGGACTAATTATATACATCTACAAAACTATTCTAACACTCCCTTTCAAGCTGGTGCATATAAATCATATGTACCGAGCTTGTTACATATGTAGTTAATACGAGGACCAGTAAGGGACTTGGTGAGAATATCTGCAAGCTGATCATTCGACTTCACAAACTTTGTAGCAATATCTCCCGAGAGTATCTTTTCTCTAACAAAGTGACAGTCAATATCAATGTGTTTAGTTCTCTCATGGAATACTGGATTTGACGCAATATGAAGAGCAACTTGATTATCACACACAAGTCCCATCTGACTAATCTCACCAAATTTCAACTCCTTGAGCAACTGTTTGATCCAAATTAGCTCACATGTCGCCATAACCATTGCTCGATATTGCTTCTGCACTAGACTGAGCAATCACATTCTGTTTCTTGCTCTTCCAAGACACCAAATTTCCTCCTACTAAGACACAATATCCAAACGTAGAATGTCTATCAGAAGGTGTTCTTGCCTAATCAACATCTGAGTATCCAACGATTCGCTCATGGCCTCGATCCTCAAACAATAAGCCTTTGCCTGGAGCTGATTTTATATACCGAAGAATGTGGACAACTGCATCCCAATGACCATCACAGGGAGAATTCATAAACTGACTCACAACACTCACAGGAAAGGAAATGAGTCTAGTCACTGTGAGGTAATTTAATTTACCAACCAACCGCTTATATCTTGCAGGATCGCTAAGAGGCTCCCCCTATCCTGGCAGGAGTTTAGAGTTCGGATCCATCGGAGTGTCAACAGGTCTACAACCTGTCATTCTTGTCTCCTCAAGAATGTCTAAAGCATACTTCCTTTGTGAGATAACAATACCTGAGCTAGACTGAGCAACCTCAATACATAGAAAATACTTTAATTTGCCCATATCCTTAGCCTGAAAGTGCTGAAAGAGATGTTGCTTCAACTTAGTAATACCATCCTGATCATTGTCGGTAATAACAATATCATCAACATAAACGACCATATTAATACAGAGATTTGAAGCAGAATGGCAATAAAATACAGAGTGATCAGCTTCACTATGAGTCATGCCAAACTCCTGAATAATTGTGCTGAACTTACCAAACTAGGCTCGAGGAGACTGCTTTAAACCATAGAGGGACCGGCGCAACCGACATACAAGGCCACTAGACTCCCCCTGAGCAACAAAACCAGGTGGTTGCTCCATATAAACCTCATCCTCAAGGTCACCGTGAAGAAAAGCATTCTTAATGTCCAACTGATAGAGCTGCCAATGGCGAACAACAGCCATGGATAGAAAAAGGCAGACTGATGCTATTTTAGCCAGGGAGAGAAAGTATCACTATAATCGAGTCCAAATATCTGAGTATACCCTTTGGCAACAAGACGAGCCTTAAGTCGATCAACCTGGCCATCTGGACCAACTTTGACTGCATACACCGGACGACAACCAACAGTCAATTTACCCGAAGGAAGAGGAACAAGCTCTCAAGTACCACTCGTATGTAAAGCAGACATCTCGTCAATCATAGCATGTCGCCACCCGGGATGAGACTGTGCTTCACCTGTAGACTTAGGGATGGAAACAGAGGACAAAGATGACACAAATACCCAATGGGATGATGAAAGACGATGATAACTTAAACCGACATTATGGGGATTAGGATTAAGTGTGGACCGTATACCTTTTTGTAGTGCAATCGGTTGATTAAGTGGAGACAAGTCGGCAGTATTAGCAGGGTCAGGTGCAGGACGTGAATCAGCTGGACCTGATGCTGGGTGCGGACGACGTAGAGTGGTGGAGCTGTAGAAGGTTGAACTAGACTAGGTGGTGGCGCCAGAGCTATAGTTGGTGGAACTGGAGTAGGTGGTGGCATTGGAGCTATAGGTGGTGGAGCTGCAACTGGAGCTATAGGTGGTGGAGCTGCAACTAGAACTATGGAGAAAGATGAATGGGAGATAGTGATTGAATCTCCAAAAGAGTGAACTGGTAACACCTCAGAAATATCTAAGTGATTAACCGGACCTGTGAAGTATGATTGGATTTCAAAAAAGGTAATATCAGCAGACATAAGAAACCTCTAGAGGTCAGGAGAATAACATCGATATCCCTTTTGTGTTCTCGAGTAACCCAGAAATATGCACTTAAGAGCACAAAGAGCTAACTTATCTTTTCCTGGAGTAAGGTCATGAACCAAACACGTACTCCTAAAGACACGGGGTGGAAGAGAGAACAAAGATAAGTGGGGAAACAGGAGAGAATGGAACTTGATTCTGGATAGCTGAAGATGGCATACGATTAATAAGATAGCAAGATGTAAGAACAACATCCCTTAAAAATGCAGCGGAACATGAGATTGTATGAGCAGGGTACGAGCAGTTTCAATAAGATGTTTATTCTTTCTTTTAGCTACCCCATTTTGTTGGGATGTGTACAGACAGGATGTTTGGTAAATAGTCCCATGGAAGTTCATAAACTGCTGAAATGAGAAAGAAAAATACTCTAGGGCATTATCACTACGAAATGTGCGGATAGAAACCCCAAATTGATTTTGAATTTCAGCATGGAAGGTCTGGAAAATAGAAAACAACTCAGATTGATTTTTCATCAAAAATATCCAAGTACACCTGGAATAATCATCTATGAAACTGACAAAGTAGTGGAATCCCAAGGTAGAACTGACCCGACTAGGCCCCCAAACATCTAAATGCACTAAAGTAAAAGATGACTCTGCTCAATTATCAAGACGCCGCGGGAAATGGGAGCGGGTATGCTAACCGAGCTGACATGACTCACACTCTAGTGTGGACAAGTGAGATAAGTCAGGTACCATTTTTTGAAGTTTTGACAAACTGGGATGTCCCAACCGTTTATGTAATAAATTTGGTGAATCAGTAACAGGACAAGTTATTGAAGGAAGGCAAGATGCGAGTCCATGTGATTTTGCAAGGATAAGGTAATAAAGTCCATCTGATTCACGTCCACTACCAATGATCTTCCCTGTACTGCGTTCCTATATAAAAACAAGGTCATCTAGAAATAAAACACCAGATTTAAGTGATTTGGCTAAGCGACTAACAACTATGAGATTAAAAAGACTACCGGGAACATAAAGAACTGAGTCTAAAGGTAAGGAAGGAAGTGGACTTGCTTGACCGATTGCAGTTGCCATGGTTTGAGACCCATTGGCCATTGTGACAGTTGGAAGAGATTCAGAATATGAAATACTAGTGAAAAGAGATTTGTTACCTGAAATATGATCAGATGCACCTGAATCAATGACCCAAGACTCAGAAGTTGAAGATTGGGAGACACAAGTCATGCTACTATCTGTTGGAACAACGGAGGCTAATCCTGAAGATGTCTGTTTACGTGCTTTGTACTGAAGGAACTCAATATAATCTGGTAAAGAAACCATTTGGATTGGATTCAATGCATTGGATCTAACGGATTGTGAGTCTAAGGCTTCTAATAAGAATGACATTATAATGTTCACGCTGGCAAAAATCAGAAACCCTTCTGGAAATTACTATTAACGCCAGAAAAATCAGAAATTGTCTAGAAATCACTGTTACTGTTCACCGGAAAACACTGTAGCTCGCCAGAAAATAAAAAAGTTGTCGGAATTTGATTTAACCTTGATGGGTAGGCTCAGAAAAGCCTCGCGATCAGGTTGTCCTGAAGAAGGTCGGCCAAAAAATGGCCGGAAACAGGCACACGCGCCGGCGCGTGGGACAGACGCGCCGATAGAAACCCTCCTCTGATTGGCGCGTGAGGGTGCGTGGGTGTCTTTTTCCGGAGATTTTTTCTGGGGTTTGGTCGCCTCTGTCTTAGGGACCTTGTGGTGGCGTTGGATTTTGCACAACACCAACGAAAAATGATTTTGTTGCGGACAGCCTCCTAAGTCGCCGGAAAATTCCACGGCGACGAGGTCTTTCTTCCCGGAAGTCGCTGGAATGATGCACAACGATAAATTTCTCACTATTGCTCTGATACCATGTGATACCATGTGAGAAAGCACGGGAGAACATATTATTGATTGATATTCTATGTTACAATAAGCCCTATTTATATGTATACATAACACATAACCTACTCCTATTACATAAGGGACTATGGCTAATTTATATACATTTACAGAACTATTCTAACACCAGCATTACTGTGCCTCTTTTCACTGACTGCATCACTACACCTATTTCCTATGACCGTTCCAACGTCACCATGCACTGTACCTCTCTGACAATGCCACACTTATTTCTGGTGACCATTTTCGATTCATCTCCTGGATACTGCTCCGGCAATTTATTTTCCAACGACCAAAGCTTTTCCAGCCAGATCTGGCACGGTTTTCCAATATGTATTCCGACTATATCTACTTTTAATGTCTTCAACACAAAGAAATTCAAGTTGGTTTTTCCACTTTGAGTTAGAGGGGAAGTGTTAGGATGTTGAGAGTTAAAGTGTTAGAGGAGTTATGTTCTTGTATTTGATGTTGTCTAATTTAGAAAAACTAACATGTATGTTAACACCTATATATAGGTGTGCCTTTCCTTCACCAAATCATCAAGTCTTCATCTATCTCTTCCCTTATGTTCTTTTTTCACTTAATCTATCTGCAATTACTTCTTTCATGTAATGGTGATTTTTTTCCCTCTCCTTTCCAGGTTATCTGGATATGTCGTTCACTTTTGTTAGGTGGAAAGTTCTAATACAATTTAAATAACGCAAAAGTTTTGACTCCCTACTGTTACTATGGTAGACTGTAATCTTTTTTATTTACAAATTACGCACTTGCTTGATGCAGTTTAATGAGATCTCTCTTGCTTATCAAAGAGTAAAAGAAAAAAAGAAGAAAAAAAAAGAAGAAAAATCCTATTAATTTCTGACTTCCTACTTTGTAATGTATTCGTTCCCTGCATTTTTTCAGAAGCTCTAAAAACAATATGCTTTTCCAGGTAGTCCAATATTGGTTATCCTCTCTAAATTAGTCAAAATTACTAGCTGTAGTCCATCTGTCCATTATTATTATTATTATTATTATTTTTTACAAGTACTTGTAGTCCATGTTAATTAGTCTATTTAGCCAAGATATGACCTCTTCTGCAAAACCAAGGCCAACATGTTTCAGCATTGGTTTTAATATATGACAGGATAACCCAACTACATTAATCAGACATATTTTTCCAACTCTGCACTCTCAACTAAAGTAGATATAATACAGCGGGACCTATAGAGTAATACTGTCATTATACAAGAAACCAGGACTCTTTATTATTTTCTTAAATTTGACAATAAAGCAAGATATGTTATAAAGGAATACGCCAATAAAAGAATATCATTACCTTTTTTAAAGAAAAAAAGAGGAATAAATTATCCTAGCGAAACGAAAAGTTACACTAGGTAAGTAGAACTGTCCAATCCCTTTGGAGTCGGGGAGGGGGGGGTGTCGTCGAGATGAATATTCCTCATGGGAAGCCTAAAAGGTTATTCCTAGCACCTTAGTGATTCATGGCCAAGGTATAACCTTGTTTAGTAATCTGATAATCAGAGAGTGGAAATATCTTTGGCGTAAACTGTTGATTTGATGTTGTTGTTAACTGTAGGAATACTTGGAGGAATCTGTTCAGCTACAATCCAACACTTACGAAATGTTGGGCGACTCAGTTGCTTGGGGTGGATGTACTATAATCTACCTGCTTGGCCAACAATTGCATTTTGAACTGTTTGATTTTTCCCATCAAGTCCTCAATGTTGCCGAGGTGGAGTCTGTAGCAATATCGCCAACCCAGAAGAATCCTAATTTCCTCCAGGTATGATTTGGGAATTAACCAAACAAAATGTTCTTTGTTATTTTGAACATGTGGAACTGCATCTGTAAGAATTAACACTATAATTATGTTCTCCTTTTCATGATGGCTTATGTTTCTTTCAACTAAAATTATTGGAAACTGTGTCAACTAAAATTTTGTTGTGACAGCTTTCTTGGCGCATAATTATTCCAACCACTTCTCCCCCCTATATGTAGGAGATTAATGACTGATTTAGTATCGGTACACCAAGTTCTCGTTTCATATAGTTCTGAGAAAGTGAAACATACAAAGTGGGAGTTGTGTTTTTAGGTGACATGCTGAAAGCCTTATAAAAACAGGGTTTTGCTTCATGCTTGGCTGCTAATGCCTTATCTTTACCAACCTGCTGGGATCTTGTCATGCTGCATTAGCAAAGAAAGATAAGGCAAAATACAGGGATATAGATATTACTCTAGAATCAAGTCATCAGTAACTAATAGAGCTTATTGACTACACTATCGTTTCTTTGTCATATACCTCAGTCTCCTATATATGACTATGAAATAAAGCTTTCCCCCTCACCTATCTTGTTGAATTGTGATCTCCTCATCTAAAAGTTTAAATTGTTAAAGAGGACCACTTTACTCATTTATTTAGGGCAGCAACATGGATTCTCATGTGTTGACCTGATTCTTTTTCTTGGGCCAAGCACGTAGAAATATTTTGAGTGATGTTTGGCGGCAAGACTTGAACTCGGAACATTTTTTTACTACTTTACCAAGTCAAAAAATTTAAATGTCCAATTCAAAATCTTAAGGAAGTGGATTGAGTAGCCAAAGACTTTTATAATCCCACCTGGAAGCCCTTAAATAACTCATTTGATAAATTTATGACTCACACCTGTTCGTATGTATAAGCGGATTATGGGGTTCACACATAAATGTTTATGCCAACTTAGGAGTGTGCCTTTTCGAAGCCTTTATAGTTTTTATGACTCATGTGTGATAAGTATACAACTCAACATCCTCTCGCATGTGTAACCTGAACTTTTGAGCGTGACAATGAGGTCATGAAAGACTGATGCAAATCCCGTGTTGAGTTATTTGATTAGCTTATCTAACACCTTAAACTGTTCGATAAGGAACATTTTTATTTATTCATTTTAGGTCTGACTTGTTTCGTTTTTTGGGCCAAACATGTAGAAATTGTTGCAAACCTAAGATAAAAATAAATGTGTTTCCTCTCTAACAATTTAAACTTTTAGATAAACTGTAACGCCCATCAGCATGATATTAGAGCGGACTGGGTCCTGCGTTCAGGTCTCATGGTCACTATTGTATAAAAAGGTTCACATAGTTGACCCTGTAAAGAGTTCAACCATCATGTGAGGGGCGTGTTTACAAGTCCAAAACCAATTAAAAAAAGGGTCTCCACTCTAACAGTTTAAGCTTTAAGATGACTACAACAACCACAATTCAGTCCAAATCTAAGCTTTACATGGTACCGGTCACATATCCAATAGAAATATTTATGTTGATTGATGTGGTAAGACTTGAACCTAGAATCTCTACGTGCTATGATATCATGTGAAAAAAATCTGACCATACAGCCCAAAGCCTTAGGGTAATTGGTATTAGAGCCAAGGTCTTTATAAACCCTTTTAGAAGTCCTACACATCTCATGCGGAACCACTATATAACTCAACAGTCCCAGGACCTTAGTTGTGATCTGGAAATTTTTATGCAATCATTATAGAAGGTTGTTAAACCTGACAAATGAGATTAAACAGAATCAAATATCTTAAGAAAGCTATCACGTGTTTGTTAAGGGGTGCAGTTATGCTCCTGAAAGCTGTTTAGCTGGAAGATCCATCAAATAACAATAACAATGACAGCAACTATGCTTCAACCCTAACCTAGTTGTGGCTTCTAAGGTGAATTAGGGGTTTTCTGCAATTAGATCTTCTTTAACTCTATACTACATATAAATCTCTAACCAAACTAAAAAGACTACTGACAATCGCCAAACCTAATGTAAGTTTGTCTACAATGACCTAATCCCAACTAATTCATATTGCCTATTTTGACGGCTATGATCTCGTGATGTGTTAGGTCTTAGAAACCAAACATTCACTTTAATATAACATAACATTGTTGGTCTCGCAACTATTTTATAGATTTATCATTCACTTTGGTAGGTATGTTATCACATAGCAATCCTATATTACTTATCTAGTTCTGTCATCTTATTCTAATGTTGTGTTTTCGTTTTCTTCTATTATGTTTTTCTCTTGAAACTCTGAGAAATTTGCTATGTCTGCATTTAAGCATCCAATCTTGTTTGATACTATCACTTTACTTGATTCTTCTTGTGGGTATTAAACTTGTGATGTTTGTGCCGTCTTATGTAAACACCATTTCTAAAATCCTTCTCCATAAAATGATTCTCCATAGTTCAAGCTTGTTGATTCCTTCACTAGTTTCGTCTACAACATCATTTACAAATAGCTTGCACCATGGAATCCAATCTTAGAAGTTGACCATAAAACATAAATCAGATAATGAAATAAGGGACTCAATTCTTTTTTACTTTCACTTTGTCTGCTTTCTCAAAAAAAAGAAAAAAAGAAGAGGATTTCTCTTTCTCATCTCATTTCCACCTTAATATCATTCTAAAAGCTTACGGCAATTTGATTCAGACATTAACATCATGGCATAATGGAATATAGTGAAGAAGTATTAGTTGAAATCAAGCAAAGGTGCCAAAATTAATGATAAAACAAGATCAAAACTAACACAAAATGGTAACTAAAGCACCAAAAATTCATGTATGTTACTCTTTCACTATGCATAATCATAGTAGTGAAGAAAATGTGGTGATGATTTCAAAAGGAAAAGGAAAAATGACGGAAAACAATATAGTAACTATAAATAATAATTGAGGGAAAGGGTAATTGTGGATTTGAAAGTCGTAGGATTTAGCTAGCAAGAAGTTCTTTGTTGTATCGGTTTGATTTAGGATTCACCATCTATAATTTCTGACATGAGACCCCCCCACCCCCACCCCCGGGGCCCTAAACCAAGCGAGAATGATTAATTTTATTTGCAAGTGTTGGACTGTGAATTGCCATTTCGTATCCTCTTCAATTCTCCTTATCACTATTGTTTACACTCATTTTGGTATGTAGAATATCATATATTTTGCATCTAATCCTTTCAGCCCTACATTGACCAATCTTACTTTCAATCTAAAGGGAATTGAAGGTTTGCTAGAAGCTATGAAGAAAGCTAGGAGGCTAAATAATCACGTATTTTCAATGTTGAAAGCCCGCTGTCCATTGGAAGATAAACAGGCTTGTGCGATCAAACAAAGTGGTGCGCCATTGCATCGGGTAAAATTTGAGAATACTGTGTCAGCCTTTGAAACTTTGCCACAGAAAGGTGCCTGATATCTTGCTTCTATTTTCATTGCGGGAGCTGGCATTGTATGCCTGAGTTATTGTGTATGTAATATATGTATATTGCTGTACTTGTTGCTCTGACAATGAAGGATAGTACTTTATCAGTGATGGTAGAGATTCAGATACTGTAAAATTAAGTAAAACGAGTTCATCAAAATAGTTGCTGAGGCAGCAGAATGATATATTCAACTAGTTCAAATAATGATCCCGATAAATAGGTAATGGAGAAAGAGCATAGAGTACGCAAAGACTGCCAGATTCGTTGATCTGGCGCTTGCTTCTCTTTCACCAGTTAATGTCACTAAAACTCTTAAATCGGGGAGAAATGCGAAAAAAAAAAAAAAAAAGAGGGTGTGAAATTTCCCAAGTGCATGAATGCATAAATGACAATTTGTTTGAATTCTTGAGGAAGGAGAACCCTTCTATTTAAGCAAAACGGCTACATGCATGGACCTTTAATTCAAGCCAAAATTTTAAGGAGAACAAGCGTTCGTTTTACCCTTAAAATGACACCAGGTTGTCACTTTTAAGCATGTTGTTTAAAATATATTCACAGTTTACAGTATTTAAAGATTAGTCAATTTCGCTCAAATTTTAGGACCGATGCCTAGAGTTAAACCTCAAAGTTAAAACTTCAGGATATCGTGCCTTAAAGTTCGAAAATTGTATTTAGAAGTTCGAATATTATGTCTTGAATTTTAAATTAGTTCAGAAATTCAGGACATAGCAGCTCAAATATTCTAGGATACTTAGTCTTGAAGTTTAGGTGGATTGGCTAATCTTTAAACACATTATAAATTGTGAACATATTTTAAATAGCAACACTTCGCCCCGTTTTAGTCTTCACTCCAAAAATCATGTCAAAAGAAAATAATATTGTTTGGTCAAGATCTCTTTGAGGTGCCGCATTTAAAACTACAAAAAATACAAAAGAGTTTCAGCTAAATGCGCCAATAACCGTTATTATTAACCCTTACAGTCACAACTGTATCTAATAACTCAAGAAAATTGCACGGGTCGCCATTTAACCTATATCCACTTTTTAAAAAAAGTTTTATCCTATACTTACTTTTTAAAAAAGTTTAATTTGTACCCATTTTTTAAACAATTTCAGGCATCTTTCTCCTCCTCCTCCTACTTCTCCTTCTTCTTCGTTCTTCTTCAGGTGACAATGATTTTATATAGTGGTTGTGAATACATTTTAATGTAGTTGATAATATTTTTACAAAAAAAATTGGTTGCAAATGTCAATATTTTACCTTTTACAAAAAAAGAAAAATTGGTTTCTCTTCTTATTTTCATATTAAACATTGTACATAGTTGGGCAGCTAGGTGAATAAGTGCTGATGCAAACGTTCAATTGAATCTAGAGTGCTTAATGTGAGTGATCAAAAGTGATCGTTCTTTTATGACTCATAAAGAGTTGTTCATTTTTTGCAAACTTGTAAGAAAAATATGTATTGCCAATTTGAAATATAATACTGCTTTAAGGACTAGATATCTGTAGATATAATGTAAACATGCATATTCTTATCTTGCCTGATTATGGATATAGCAATATCAGAGAAATAGCTGAAATTAGTTCCAGTTGCTGCAATTTAATTTTGTAAGAGCTCCTAAAAATGCTGAAGTTCAGCAAATATAAACAAAAACTTCAGCTCCTAGAATGCTGAAGTTCAGCAAATATAAAACTAACTTTACCTCCTAGAATGCTGAAGTTCAGCAATTACAAAACAAAAACTTCAGCCAAAACATGTTGTAGTTTTATTGGACTGAAGTTTTTGCACTATGAACTGAAATTTGCGTGATTGCCTTTGCAAGTCAGGCCAAACTTCAAGCAAGAATATCTACAGTTTTGCTTTGATAAGGCTACTTCAGGCAAAACATTCTGAAGTTCAAACTTCAGACATAAAATTTTGCTACTTCAGACCCGTATGTCTGAAGTTACCCGAAAATTTATGAAAATTTAGTGAATCAACAGAATAAAATACAAATAAAGGGAAAGGCACAAGAGAGACTTGCAAATCTGCAATTGAAAGGCATATAATTTTTAGAAAATAATCATTTGATTTAATGCCAGTGATACAAGATTAAATGTTATAGTAAATTCTTTTAGAAAGCTAAAAAATTTATTTTTCAACCCAATTTGAAAATATACACACACCTGCGTATAATTTTTTTATGTGTCTTATTCGTATTATTCTTTGCATGTATAATGTGTGTATAATATTTAATATATGTATATTTATCTCTGTATAATGATTGTATTGTTGTGCACAAATTTATTTTATATTTGAAATAAACATTTTTATGTATGTATAATATGTGTATAAATGTATATATCTCATATATACATGCTACTGTTGTAAATCTGATTAATGTTTCAGAGGTATTTTAATTATATGTATAAATTACATATATGGATTATAAACTGATTGATATGAAATCAAAAGTTATTCCCTTGTATGAGTCAAATTACGTCTACATTTGTGCAATGGAGGAATTTTCCAGCATCATGTTATTCCAGTTAATGAAAATGTATTTAGTACATGTTTACGGATCCGTACACACTTTTTGTGCCACGTTTTAACTTATACCCGTTTTGTAAAAAAATTTGCATCCATACCCGCTTTTGCGCATAACTTCAGCATGCGGGACTGAAGTAGCAAAGGCAATCACGCAAAACTTCAGCATTCTAGTAGACGGGCCTGAAGTAGCTTGTGAACTTCAGCTCTAGTAAATAGGTCTTTGTAAATGGGGAACTTCAGCATACGGGGCTGAAGTTCCCCAGTTATAAAGACAAAAACTTCAGCATACGGACACTGGGGAACTTCAGCTCTAGAGCTGAAGTTTTTGTCTTTCGTAAATGGGGAACTTCAGCATACGGGGCTGAAGTTCCCAAGTTATAAAGACAACAACTTCAGCATACAGGGATGAAATTCCCCAGTTACAAAGACAAAACTTCAGCTCTATCTAGAGCTCTATCTAGAGCTGAAGTTTTGTCTTTGTAACTGGGGAACTTCAGCCCCGTATGCTGAAGTTGTTGTCTTTATAACTTGGGAATTTCAGCTCTAGAGCTGAAGTTTTTTCTTTGTAACTGAGGAACTTCAGCCCCGTATGCTGAAGTTTTGTCTTTATAACTGGCGAACTTTAGCTTAACTGGTGAACTTCAGCTCAGCGAGGGAAAGGGGAGCTGAAGTTATTTAAAAAGTGCGTACAAGTTAAAAGTTTTTAAAAAAACGGGCATAGGTTAAATGGAGGCGATCAAATAGGGTGCTCCGTGCAATTTTTACCATGTTTACCTACCAGTAAAAATGGCACTGCTAAACTCTTCAAAATGAGACCTGGACATTTGGTATAGAATGTTTCTTTTTAATTTGGGCAACTGAAAACAGAATGAAAGACAATATTTTCATTTAGGTAGTTGGGTAGGAAATCCCTAAATTGTAGCCTAATTTAAATGAAACTAGAAACAGTAAAATACGAGTTCTAAAAAGTAAAATGACGCTATTTAAAGTTTATATCTAAATGCGCTGCTAGTTGTATCAAATTGTTTTTCAAGACAAAATTAATTATGTAGTTTTTTTTCTCTTAATAATAATTTCCCTTGAAGACTAGAAACACCTCAGGTATGGATAAATTTGTTCAATTACCAATAAAGAATAATTAAATATTAAGACATGAATAAGGGTAAAATAGTCAAAATCTCATCCTAATTAATTTTTCTTAAAAGACATGTACAAAAGAATCATGACAGATAATTTGAGACGGAAGAAGTATTTTCCATAAGTTATCGCCGAAGTGTTTGATTACCATAAAATATTTTCACCAAAAAGGGAAAATAACTTCTCACATTTTTATGTAAAAGTAATTTTTTTTACAACTATCGTAATTTTTAATTCGATATTCTTGTTATCATTAGACATAATTAAAACATATTTAATACTCATAAATTTCATCAGAACACTCTATACTTCGCTAATACTCTTTTCGTCTATATTATCAATCGTGATTATTAAAAATAGTTGTCTCAAATTATTTTTTCTTTTTAATTCAAGACAAAACTATTTTTTTTTTTTTTTTTACCTTTAGTAATAATTATTATTGAAGGATACAAACACCTTAATTATGGACAATTTTATTCAAATATCAATGAAGAAAGATTAAATATTAAGACATGAATAAGGTAAAGTAGACAAAATTTATCCAAATTGCTTTTGTTAAAGGCACGCGTACAAAAGAATCATGATAAATAATATGAGACGGGAGATTAATATTATAACTCTATAACATGCTTCTCCCACCCAGATGCGTACAAAAGACTACTGTTCAAAGTTGGAGGGAGAAACCGATTTTCACCCGTGTTATAAATCACAACTCCTAAATCATTTTCTATGAATTGTCGCCCAAAAAAAGTATTTACATTTTTTATTTGTTCTTCTTCAGGTAAACTGTCAAATGTCAATGGGAACGTTCCTAGTATCATCGACCATTATATATCCAAATTACGGTAAAGGGTGATATATACCCTTTTACTATCTAAAATAAGTTATATATACCCTCCGTCTCAATTTCTTATCATCAAAAGGAGAATACCAAAGCTTTAATAAGAGTACTAATAGGTAGTGAAAACAAAGAAGAGGAAAATCAAGAGAATCTTCTTTATCATCAGGAGCAGAAGAAGAGTTCATTAAGGAGTAAAGCAACACACTTTGTATCAGATAGGGGTGTACATGAACCGGGTTGGTTCGGTTTTTATTAAAATCAAACCAATTATATCGGTTTGGATTGGTTCGGTTTTGTCGGATTTTCGGATTTTTTTTTGTTACATGAATGTAGTTCAAATCTTACTTTGTTAAAGTTATAGATAAAGTTTGATAAGTTAATATATGTTTAGTAAATATTGAAAAAATTGACAAACATATGATCTATTAAAATATTCTAATGGGAGAATTTTTTTAGTAATATATGATAGTTATTTTCTTAATCGTCTAAAATAATTTTCGTTAATGTACGCTTTCTAAGTTAACACATGAGAGGATCTCAAATATTTCAATATTTTTTAAAGAGAATTCAATATAAAGTCTTAAAAATATATATAAAAATTATATATTTATATGTCGGTTTGGTTCGGGTTCTTTTATTCAATACCAAACCAAGTCAAACCAAACCTAGTCGGATTTTTAATCGGTTTGGTTTGGTTTTTCGGTTTGATGCGATTTTCCCCCTAGTATCAGATGTTGCTACTGTTACTCTGAATCATCACTAAAATAAAACAAAGATAATAAGGGGGTGAGAATGATTTAAGTACGGGGGATTCAGATGGGGGTGGGTAAATAAGTTGGATCAGTTGGAGTTTAATAAAATGGGGCGGGTTATTTTAGTGCAACCAAGGCGTGCCCCGCATGTCATTTTTAAGTTTTGAGGAGGGATTTAACGGGTGAGGGTATTTTGAACCCACGAGTATAACGTTAGAGGTATGAATACTAAAAAAGTAAAATAGTAACTTATTGTCGATAGTAAACCTTTTTCCATGCAAATTAACCTCTTCCATTTCCGTGAAAAGTATCTTTGACTAATGTCAGCCTTCTTTTCTTTTCCTTAGACAAAACTTAATTATTTCGGAGTTATATTGTTCAATCCTGTGTAGACAAGGTTAATCTATGAGATTATAAGTTTTATTCTAATTTAAATTTATACCTACAACTAAACAGTCCATAAAATTAATCTCAAATTCTATACAAAGCTGTAGCCAAATGTACAACAAAGCCTTTTTCTTGAGAAGGCAGAGCTGGCTAAAGCTGGAAAATAGTAAATGCTTTATGGTACCTTTTGAATGATTGAAGGAAGCATTTCAGGTGGAAGCTTTAGCTTGTTTTTTCTAACGTTTGGTCAAGAATCAACGCCTATTATTTAACTTGGATCAATAATATTGTTTAACAAAAATTTCCAACTTGTAATTCTATGTATTAATCTCTAAGTACCTAAACATTATGACATGTATTAAATCTGCTTTAACTTTTGCTAAAAATGTAAACTACAAGACCTTTGGAAAGATGGTAAAATCATATGTAGTCAAACCAGTCTTCACGAGCACATGGGTCCTTCAGATCTCTAGTGATCCGCAATTACTTTCAGCATCCTTTGTAGACATCCTACATGTATTTCACTATGAGAGTGCCAAACTCGTTGAAAGAGTTAAAGCTAGTACTATAGGATGAGCTTTAACGCTTAGGCTTCCACTTTTCTTTCTTTTGTTTTTTTATTTGGCGTTCAATATTCGCTTTGGATTTCTATTAATCAGGATTCACATCGCGTGCTTACAATCCATTAAAAGCAAAAGTGCTTTCTATCAGAAAAAGTAATTTATTCTAAAGCTCGAATTTGAAATTTTTGATCGAGATAGAGAGATTTTTTCCACCTCTGTATTGGTGGAAAAAATATATGACATGTGGACTATCAGCGAGATGACAAGTGGCACTTTCAGTTGAGTCAATAAAAGAAAACGAAAAGGCATGAATGAAATACATCAGAAGAGGTACCGACCCTGTCAGCTGAAAAAGAAGAAATAGGCACGAGATGAATGAAAACCATAAAAGGGGAAGATTCATGAATCTATTATAAGTAAGGAAGAGAAATCGTCATTGATCTTGATTACAGGAAATCCTCAATTATTATTGTAACCGTTACAATTAAATATGGTAACAGGCAATCAAGGCAATTAATGCCATTAACGAGCTAGAATTAAGTAGGGAAACCGTTATAATTGTGTATCCTTATATAAGGACCCGTTCCTCATTTGTAGAGGCATCTGAATTTTTATCAATATATGTAATTAGTATTTTACATTATTCAAAATGCTCAAACCACAATTTTGGGAGAGATTAACGATCTACATTAAGCTTTCTTTCCTTACTGTTTATTTTCATTATTCTTTTTATTCTTTGAATTACCAAGAAAGTGAAGTAATTTTGGTTATCAGTAACCCATTTTTTCTCTCTTAATATTAGCTTTGACCAAGAAATCTATTTTTGGGTTAAATAAATTGGTTTCGTTATCGAAAAATTGATAATCTGTTCACTTTTCAAATCTCATTTCTTAGCAACAAAACATGTCTACTACTAACGAAAACAACCAGCTGAATCAATAAGGTGGAGCTCCACCACATCACACACCCACAACTACTCCTCGGCATTCACGAGAAAGTTCACCTGAAAGGTCTGCTTCACGTACTGATGGGCAACAGGCAGGTGACCAAACCGTCAGCAGGATGCTTTGAAGAAGTTGATTGCACAACGATTGAACGAAGCACAACGAGCTTTTACTAGTGGATTTTCCAACGCAACACAAACTCCACCACCAGTGAGTACCACTTTGGAAAATCCGCATTCAGGACTTGATACTTCTAAAAGTGGAGAAATGTCAAACAAATCCTGCGATGGAGGATCAGGTACATCGAATAATTTCAATTTATAAATTTTAGTACTAATTCTGCAGAAACAGATGAAGGAGCAAGAACAAATACCTGTCGCGCCTCGTGTAATCAAAGATGTGGATTGATCACGCTCAACTATGTCTAATAAAAGACTATGTCTAATAAAAGACTAAACGGGCGTTGCAAATATAATCCGGGGTATTATGCCCAGAG